>CAJNJA010005298.1:0-32215 GCA_905231915.1 Symbiodinium necroappetens
TATGTATGTATGTATGTATTTCTGTACAGTATGTATGTATGTACATATGTATGTATGTACATGCATATGTGTATATATATACATACACATATGTGTATATATATATACACATACATGTATACTTCTATACAGACCCATACATGTGCATACCCAAAAAACACACATGTCTATACACACATACACACACAGACACAGACACAAACACAAAAACAAACACACACACACACATACACACACACACACACGCACACACACCCAGCCACCCAGCCACCCAGCCACCCACCCACGCACGCACCCACCCACCCACCCACACACACACACATATATATATATATAGTTAATATATATATATACATATATATATATATTATTTTTATATATATATTGTTAATATACATATATATATATGTATATATATGCACACACACACACATATGCACACACATAATTACGCTCAATTGCATACATGCGTCACATTCTGTGTGTCTCTTGTGTGGGAGTCTCTGCATGCACTGGCGTCCGCTGAAAATGTTACGCACCCAATCCTACTACTGGGCCAGGCAACGGACAGCGACAACTAGCAGCAATTTCGTAGTGAGCATAAACCAACATGAGTTATTCTGCAACACATAGTACTAGTAAGAATCCTCTCAGCACCGACACGACATCGAATAACAGTACCGGCAATGTTAACAACGACAACTGCAGCCATCATGACACGACTCTTCGCAAAGCCCCGCACCATCTTCTTCGCAAGGTGTCTTCCCTTCTCAAAGCCGAAGGCATAGAAGCTAATCTCCCCAATAAGGCCTGAGCAGCTAGGCTGAGCGATGGCTTAGCTTGCTTGGCTGACATGAACACGACCTGAACATGAAGGCTGCCAGTCAGATGGAACGGGCCCTTCGCTACTATTCCTGTTGTTCCGATCAACGCCGGATTCAGAAGATTTTGCCTGATGACTGTTGGAACATTGTTTCTGCACGTCTTTTTCTTGATGGGATGGGTCTCTGCGAGGTTAAACTTCACGCAATCATCATTGCCCGACTCAGAGACCGACCGTTAAGGGATCCCTCACTCAGCTGGAGGTTCAGGCTACGCTTGCTACAGTTCCTCATATTGCTTATCCAATTGTAAACTTTCATAAAGCAACCTACTATTTCAGTATCTGGAGCCCTTCTGCGCACGATGGGGTCCCGATCTGCATCTGGGCTCCAATGCTGGTACAGATGCTGGCAGCTCGGGCTCCACGGGACACCGCTTGCAGCTCCAGAATCCAGATGCTTGCGGCTGGCAGTTATCATTCCGTCGATGTTCAGGTCTGGCACAAGTGGAATTCGCGCATCTGGGCTGCGGGCCATAGTCTGGTACCATCATTGCCTCAGCCCGAATTCCAAATCTAATTGGCCAGCTAGCAAGGCCCATCCCCCAGTTCATCCCACGCCCCGTGCCGTCATATCTACCCACGCATGTACGACATTTCACAACCCGCCTGCCAAACCAAAATTTCCAAAACTAAAATACACAAAGCATCTCCTAATATCCAACCACCAATCCAGAACACAATCCAGAACACAAAACACCTCCCACAACCGAAACCAAGATCCAAAACAGAACCGCAAAACCGATCGGAGGCCACCCTAGTGGGAAATCCCTCGAAGGCTATAATCTCCATTTGGAAATGGCCCCCGCATGGGATTTTACTAGAATGAATTAGTGAAATGCTGGTTGCCTGCAAATATGTATCAAGTGATTGCAAAGTGTTGCCACTCCTTTTGGTTCTTTGCTGTCCGCTTGTTTTGTCACTTCTTCTTGCGCATTGGTGTCTGGTGTCCTCGCATCCAGAAGTTCGACAAGCATCTTTCCATTTCTTACATAAACCACAATTCTGCAACTTCCTATGCACACCGGTTAAGGCTCAAGCCTTTAACTTCTGGTATTTCCGGTTTCCGTTTTGTCCAGAAGCTTCCGCCATTAGTTGATGTACGACGGCCTCTTAAAGCTTCAATCCCAAAGCTGAGGCCCTAAGCACGGAAACCCAAACCTCGGGCTCCGCACCATGGGTCGGAAGAGTGCTGCCAGGTTGTCCGGCAGCTCGGAGCGCCCGGCCTCGGAAGAAACAAGACACCCGAAATATACATCGTGTGAACATAGGTGTGGAGATGCAGACTTTTATGTCGGATGGACTTGGAGGGCCTTCCACTTTTGGCTTGGAGGTTAAAGTTGAGTTTAAAGTTCAGAAGGTTTGTTAGAACGGCTGCACCAGCAAAGATCTTCGGTTGTGGCCTAATGGTTCTCAGCATCTGAACCCCAGCGTCCATGAGGCTTGACGATGCAGGGCTGAGTGTGGATTCCTTTTGAACTTTGCTGGGCCCGACAACTCATAGAGTTGAAGCTCCACTTCACCGAAGGCCTCCTGATCTGCTGAAGCCTGAATCCCAACTTCGACCGCAACTTCAACCCAGAAGCACGACGCAGCGCTCAAAGCTTGAAAGCCTGCGAAACTACGGCATGCACTTGTTCATCAAGGCTAGGGCATATCCAGGATTCATGGTGATGAAGACATTGAACCTGAAGTGAACATGACTGCATCAAGCATACTGGCCTTGATGATCGTTACCGTTGCGGGCATCATATTCGAGAGGTGAAGTTCGGGGATGCAGCGATCAGAATTGGAGAAGGAGCCGAAGCTGCAGAATGCACGGAAAACGGCATCCGTTCGAGTGTGTCTGCAGGAGCCAGCCACGAGTAGATTCAGAGAAGTCTGTCGAGGCTCGAGCTGCGAGCCGTTGCATACTGGACCATCACCGACAGGTGAATTAAGTCTCGACAAGGAGCGTAGGCTTCATAGTGATCAAAGTGCCATCGAACCTCGGCATGCCATATCATGCCATCAGGACGACCAAGGCAAAGATGGACCAATCAGAGCATCTGCATGCCCACACGATATTGGAATCGGGATGGCGCCTGGCCACAAATCCGAACAAGCATCCACAACGCCGAAGTTGCCAAGTCTTTGGGGCGTCGAGTCTCGAGGTCTACTTGGGAAGGCAATTTCTCTGCAACCGGTCCGTAGATAGATGGTCTTGCACTTGTCCTACCCCGACTCCTCCTCTCCTCCTCCTCCTGCTGCTACTACTACTACTACTCTACTACTCTACTACTCTACTACTCTACTACTCTACTACTCTACTACTACTACTACTCCTCCTCCTCCTCCTGCTGCTGCTGCTGCTACTACTACTACTACTGCTACTCCTGCTGCTGCTGCTGCTACTACTACTATCTACTATCTACTATCTACTACTATCTACTATCTACTACTATCTACTATCTACTATCTACTATCTACTATCATCTACTACTACTGCTACTACTACTACTACTACGACGACGACTACTACTACTACTTCTTCTTCTTCTTGCTACTACTTCTGTACTACTGTGCACTACGTCTGATGCTGCCTGCACTGCTAATGCACCCACACTACCACATGCACTGCCGTCATCATCCATGCCGCCTGTACAGTACAACTGATGCTCCCCCTCGTCGTTCGTTCTCCTTGCGATGCTCCCCTTCCCGCCTCCTGGTCATCATCCTGGTCCTGCTAAACCTCTCTCTCTACTACTAAACTACACTGCTGCAATAAGAGCCTGTCTATGTTTAGACTCCCTCGCATCTGTGCAGTGCCCTGGGCCACCAGCTCCAGCTCCGTCGTGTCATTGTAGGATTCAATGGCCTGCTTCGCCGAAAAGAGCTGGAGCCTGCACATGAGAGACCATTCTTAGATCGTCCCAACATGAGTTTTGAATATGGCCAATGTTCGAGAAGCATTGATTTGGTGCCTCTGGGCTTTTTGTCATTTACAAGCCAGCTCGACCTGGGGCCTGCGGATCGACTTTGGGAAGAGTCCGGGAAGAGTGCAGGGGTTGGCATGTTCGGGAGTTTGCGAGCCCTGGACCAACAAATAATGCCGTGCTTTCGATCTTGCAGGATGCCTGTCAGGAACTAGCTTTCAAGTCTTCCCGTGCTCAGGCGCCTAATCAAACTTGAAACGGAATGAAGCAGTCGCAGCGTGCAGGGTATTAGGATGGCGGAAGCCGTGATTCCAGAAGAAAATTTGAAGGCGCCGGTCTGGCAATCGGCAACTTTGCTATGTTCTCTGCACAAAGCTGAGGCCCTGGCAGCTGTTGGGCGATGACGCTCAGCACTTCAATGTAAATACGATTGAACCTGGCAATGACAGGACTGCTAGCCTCACATGTCACAGTGCCGAGAATCCGACCCCAGCTTGGCGCACGACTCGCCGAAACTGTAACAACGCAATTTACCTCGGGCTGAAAAACTGGCCCCTACCCCGGAGCCGATATGCCTCACTTTCCTGAGCAATCATGCGGCTACCCCGAGAACACAAAATCCCAGACTCCAAAGCGCTCCCGAAGCACACAAACACACACACACACACAGACACAAGCACATGCACACGCACACACACACACACAAAACAAACACGCACGTGTGTGTGTGTGTGATTCTCCCCTTGACTTGGTTGCTCTCTTTGTCTTTGTCGACGAAGATGCGTAGCTATAGAGACATTCCCGATCATTGTCTTGAAAAGCTCTGCATCAGCTCCTGTCCCCCCGTGCATAAATATTGCGTAGTACGCTCCTATCAGGGTTCCCCACACACACACACGAATGCAACGGCTTGAGATTCTCTTCAAACTGGCTGGCGCAGCTCGTCGAAGCAGCACCAAGCGCCCGAAGACGCAAGGCCTAGCTGGAGCATGCGACGCAAGGGAGTGGGTCGGAGTGGTGGGCGGGAGGCTGGGAACAGCGAAAACAAGGATGTGCTCTGAACACGAAGGCATATTGCAGGGCCCAGACGGCTACACAAAACTTGAGCAGGGAGATCGCAGATGTACCCCAGGCAAAACGGTGACATCATAGTGTATACATGCAAGTCATGCAAGAACATGTCTTTTTGATAGGTGCCTTTGAAGAACTTGCCGACCATCAGGTAGTCCTGGACAGGATACACTGGTGCCAACAGACTCAGGCCGCCAGTACTCAACATGAAGCTCATCACGGGACTCCAGGAAAATTGTTCAAGGGCGAAAGGTTTGCCTGCAAACTAGTGGAGTCAACCTGAGTTTCGAGGCACGGAACATCCAACTCTGGCACGAAGAACAGTCCATCTCGGGCGAGCAGTTGAAGACGACACACCTCAACTCTCAAGGTTTCTGCGGAGCAGGCCGAAGTTGGCTGCATTTCCAGGAAGCTTAAGTTCATCTCTTCCGCTCTGGCCATGCTTTACTCCACCCTGCAGGACCGGAACTGGGTAGGCCACCTTCCTCGCCTAGACCCACTCACATGCTCTAGAGCATGCACCGACGCTTCTACGAGCGGCCCAGGCACTGCTTGGCCAATGCTTTGGCGAGATCCTTCGTCGTCTCTGTTTTCCCGGTGCCTGCAGGAGACGAACCAGATGGCCGAAGCTCACGTCGCAGCGGCATGCTATCTTGCACATGCTCGGGGTGTGCGCTGAACAGTCGTGCAGTCGTGCAATCATTTGGCGTGGTGACGATGGCAACTGGTTGGTTTATTGCGGCTTGCTAGTGGCAAGTATTGCCCATTCTGACTTCTATTGCTGCTTTGTCCTTGCTCTTGCTGGCTTCATCATGAAACGAGCTAACCTAGAATTCTGAAGTTTGGCCATTGTCAAGATGGTCTCTGCCGTCATTCCACCTTTGAGAGACTGGACATGCTACCAAAAAATGCTGAACTTGCTGACGGTATCATCGCACTTCGTTTGCAGTTCGTGTCACTAGTCAGCAGTGATTCAACTGTTCTGTGCACAAGTGCTGCGGATCTGATTGCCATTCTCACACGTATTCCGATACTTCATATAGTTCCTAATTCATAATGCTAACAGTGTTGGCGCTCTGCCCCTCATGACAGAAAATGTTGTAGCTTCTTCATTGTAGCAAGATTGGCAGTCACCCCTATCGTTACTACGTCGAATACGTCCATGACGAATTAAAAGTCGTTGCTGATATAGCTCCTGTCGCTAACACGCACTCACTACTGTCATGGCTACTTTTGCTTAGACGTCCCCGTGCTGATGCAGCATGTCAGTATATTGCTGTAGCTGCGACATGTGCCTGTGTTCATGCCTCCATTTATGGCTACAATTTTGGCATATTTGTGACATTTGAGCACACCTGCCCACGTGCGCAGGGCTTTCCGAAGGGTGCCTGCGGGACCAGCTGGCGCCCCACCCAGGTTCAGGCTCTGCGCTCCCATCAGAGTCATGTAGCACCTATAGCTAGAACAAAAGGGTGCAACGTGGAGATCATGGTGAGGCTCTTTTGACAGGCCGGTTGTAGTTAAGTATACTTGCAGCACACTGTGACAGGGCAAGGCTTACCCTTTTGGCTGAGGCCCAGGCTTTCGTATCTCAAGATCCATGCGAAGCTCAGCCCCGAGCATGTCCGTGAGTGGTGTGATCACCAGGCGGAAGGAGTTTCCCAGGTACTCGTAACCTTGCTCGCCACGAACATCTCAACAACTCCAGTACCCAGCCCCCAGATACAAAGCCGAGAGTCATCTTGGGGTCGGTCCATACAAACAACATTGCATCCCCTCTCGCCCGCTACAGCAATGGCAAGGGACACTTGAAAGACTCTGCGACTGTCTGATTCATGTTTCGGCCGTCAGCTGCCTGACAGTATGTAAGAAACACAAAGCGCTCCAGATCTCCGCACTTAAACCCGAGTGATGGTGAGTTTCTGCGGCAACATTAACATCACCATTTGTCAAGGTCTCGGCCGTAAGGGAAGGGAGTCTGAACCATGCGCACCCACAGGTTCTCGGAGTTCCGATCATCCATCTGCCAGGAGCGGCAGTCTGTCGGAAAAGGTTCATAACTACGACGGGATAGGATAGTAGCTCGGATATGCGAGGCTTCAAGGTGCAGTTTTACTGGTCCCGCGCAGGTACCTTTGCGTTGGTGTTCTACTCCACCTAGCTATATAGTGGCTCTTCACAATCAGCGTCATGCTTTGCCCGACACCTCCCAGTAGTAGCGCAGCTGTGAGATCCACTCGAAGGAGAAGACGTCCGTCTGACGGGATGGCACTTCAGATTTTCTGCATCGCGCCACTATTAAGGTTAGAGGTTGAAACTCTCTGGCTGCTTTAAATACTCAGAATGCGCTAGCAATCACTTCCAGTACTGGCAAAAGCTTGCAGGCGACCAAACATCTCCGAGGCCGAAAAACAGGAACAGGACAAAGTGAGCAAAGAACACATGTCGAAGACTAAAGACAATTAACTCCTCAGTTCCCGACAATGTTGTCTTTGGCCATCTTTTCCACGGTGTCCTGGCTGATCAAGCTTGCATTCAATGTCAAAGTACTCAAGCACAGACCACAAGATTTGCTTCGACAGTGCCTTCTGCACAAAAGCGGGCGATCGCCCATAAGTTCCTAACTGCTGACCCTCAAAACCCAGTTCTTACACCCTTGGGGAGGGTCGTCGAAGTGTCGACGGCTTTCGTGATTTTTTAGGCTTAGGTGTTGAAGGGTTCATGGGCTTTCTGCTTAGGGTTTTGGGGCTCAGGGTTTACAAAGGCGGTTGCAGATTGCAGTCAGGCCTTGGCATGCACGTCGATGACGATGAGTGCACCAATGCTCATGCGCCTCCCCGCAACATCCCAGTTGCGAGAAAGGATCTGGTGCGCGGCACTGCTGCAGACAAGCAAGATCCACGAGACACCAACACCGTAAATCAGTCCAACCCTCAAAGCACGAAGTTGGGCAGCTGAGGGCTAGACTGGAGCTTTGATATGTCGCCGCGAACCAAGCGGACGAGGCCCATGAGCCTGGGAAAGCAATGTGGAACACGTGGTTGCGTTTTTCCGAGCACAGTGAAGTACCAATGGGAAGCGCACAGCAGCAGGAGCAAGCAGTATATAATAAGTAGCAGTGGCAATGGAAGTGGTCGCGGTAGCGGTAGCAGTTTTCCTCACACTCAATATACCTGCATTGCGTCAATTGCGGCACCATGTTTTGGGGAGCATGCATTTCATGGTCGCGGTCTGTCTTGCTGAGTTGAGTTGGAGCAGCAAACACCAGCGCGGTTGACAGCGACGTGGCCGAGTAGCTCATTAACTTCGATGCCAGTATGGCGGTAGCCATACGCAAGTTACAGTATCTGTAAGTTATCTTCGAAAGGATTCACACAATATGAACATGGCAAAGGTGGTTCCTCTTGTCAAGAACAACAGCAACCAACAGGGTAGAGGTAGGAAGGGTCCTCAGGGGTGAACTAAGCATATTGACATGGATCCTCGTAGGATCCATGGTCCCCCAAAAAGCTCTGAGTGACTGACTGGTCCGACAGCTTCTCGAAGTACCCGGACAAGGCCTCGGGTGCTTCGAAGCTCTGGGTAGGTTCAAGCCCCCTTTCAATAGTCGAGCCTTCTGGGATCTTCTGGGTTTACGGATTTAGAGTTTCAGGTTTTGGGAATGGTAGGGTAATCATTCGTTCAGACTTGAAGCCTCCCACGGCGTCCAGCCACGAGAATAAAGAATCTGATGTAATTACTAAGGCGCTGTGTGCCTACACTTGTGATGGAAGCTATAGCCAGGCGCGTCCTGAATCTGCAAGCACCCGGGCCCTCAAAGTCTGACGAAACTGCTCCGTTTGTTCTTCACAGCCATGTCCTAAGACTGCGACCTGGGACAAGGAACCAGAACATACCACAACCAGGTCAGCTATTTTTGAAGCATGTGCAAGGAACATAAACTGAACCCCACTTCAAGAAGTCGGAACCTTTCCCTGAACCCCACAGGACGCCATTTGGGCTCCTGGCAGCCTGGCCGATGGCTTCCTCCACTTCTGCAGTCCAATGGACCTGCTTTCGACTGCAAGCATGCTGCGGTGACAGGTTATAACGGTTATAAAACGGTTACAGGTTTGGGGTTTCGATGCTTTGGCTTGCAGCAGCAGTCTCCTGGGTTTGAAATCGGGCGGAGGTTTTGGGTTCGGGTTATTTAGGGAGGGTACTTTCAAATTGAACAGCCGCTTGCGTCTGTCAGCTGCTTTGGACCCGATGTCGAAGCTTCGAGGTCCCGTTCACAGCCCGGGATTTTCTGGCCAAAAGCCAGATGCTTCTGCTGCATCTGGCAGTACGTCTCAGAAATATTACCCGATATTACCCGCGCTGTTTGTGATGTTCGTCATACCCCACAGTCCACAGAAAATGCCCCAACTCCATGTTCCAATCCACAACTCCGACAGTATCAACCCTGTATACCCTCTTGCAGAAAAGTATATGAGATCCTGAAGCCCAGGAGCCTGAATGCCCAAACCCTAACGAACTGCAAAACGTACCGAAACCCTATGAGCCTTGAACTGGCAACAAGCTCAAACCGTTCAGATGGCCGCAGCACAAGGATCCCTACTACCGTGTAGCCGAAACTTTGTTCTTACAATATTTACAATATAAACCAATCAAAAAGGACACTAGCGCCATGAACGCTGAGTCCTACTTTCGTTGTTGCTGACATTATTGCTTTCACCTCTGTTCCCTTCCGAATGGCCTGGCTGGAGTTCAGGCAGACCTGGCCGGGCTGCTGCAGGACCTTTGCAGCCGCAGGCTTGGGCTTTAGGAACGGACTGCCTATAGGCGTTCGTTCCTATTCCAGCCTCAGCACCATCGGCAAGGAAAACACGCATGTCACACTGCGGTCGAACGAAGTCTGGACCCTGTGAATTCCACGAACGTCAAACCCAAACACATCCGAACTGTGCTCTTAGACTCAGCCCTGCTACAAGCAATGATTACGGTGCGTGCTCGTATCAATCATGACAATGATACCCAGAAGAAACACAGAGACTACCAAATCAATATGAGAATTTGACACCTTTGGTCCCGCGCCCACTCGGTACGGTCGAGCTCGATGTAGCTCTCGACGCCAATCTTGATCACCTCGTCATGGAACGCCAGTGCATGTCCGCGGAAATATATCAGCAATGGCATGGGAGCAAGCACGATGCAAGGCGATCCATCCAGGTACTGCTCAGGATTGTGCATGCCTGAAGGACATGCAGTAATGTGGACGGACGAGCGCCTCTCGCACGGCCGCGAGCATCTGGTTCTCAACTTCCGTCATCCAAGTCTCCACCTCGGTAGCTGAGCCACAACACCGGCACAGGAGGATGAAATCGCAGCGCAAGTGCCAGCGGCTACAACCAGCCCAACACAAGTCAGCCTAGGCGTGGCAGCCGTAGCAATGACGACGGAGCTTGCAAGCAAGAACTATTCATGTGGCTGCAATGCAATCCAACAATATCTTGTCTGGATGCAGGCCGAACTGAGGCAAACTCAAAACCGAGCAAGAATGGACCGAATACCTGCTCGCCCAAGCCTCAGGGCCTAGTGGGCTCTTGGGATCCTGCATTCTTCCCAGAGGTGTGAACTGGTGAGACCTGAGTGACGCGACGCGACTCACAAAGCAAGTATGTTAACATGCAAGTAAGTCTGCGCTTGCCTGCCTGCGCTTGCCTGCCTGCCTGTCTCACGTATTTGAATGTTTGCGCCTGTGCGCATGGATATGAGAATATGTGCATATATCTATATGTGTATATTATATGTGGTTATATCACATGTGGATGGGGCTTCCAGTTAACCTGTACATTCCCATTAAATTGTTGTCGCGGAGCGTGGTCTTGAAAATTCGGCCTTAGGGCTACGGCTACAGTACAAGGCATCAGGAATACATGCAGCTGCAGCATGAAGGTGATGTTGAAGATACACTTCTTTGACAGCTTAATTTCTCCAACTTCGGGCCCCCTGCAAATCGTGTGTACCACTCTATTCTCCTTCCACCCCGTTGCTGCAAAGGTGTGAGGCTCCAACGAAGTCGATAGTCTCACCTTCCTTCGACACCATCTGCGTTGCCGACCTTGTCTGATACACCATGCGATGGTCTCGCTGATTCGGGAGGCGGTGGGCGGTGGAATACGCTCTTGTATGGAAACTGGTGCCGATCGTAACTCATGTTACGCTTAGGACCAGGTACCCGAAGCTCCAGGACCACAGACCCTCTTCCACGGCAAGTCATAACGGTCTCTGCGGCGGTCCAAACTAAGCCCGTGAATTTAGGAGCTGAGATCTTCAATTGAAGAAGCAGCCCGAGCTACGGTGATGTGAATCTCTCGTCCGCCTTCAAATTCTCGAAGCCTCAAGACAGCCACTTCAGCCGTGGCCATGACAGCTCGGAAGTGAAGGTGAGCTTCTTCATTGCTTCGAAGACCTGGCCAACAGCTCCAAACGCCTTGAGTAGGGCTTAGCACGTGACCTGTGCACAGACAGTGGATGTAAAAAAACTCGCAACAACGAAAAGTCGGACGGAACAGACCACCACGTTTAATAAATCCTGGGACACGAACACGCTTGTAATATCTTGTAGTGCCAGGAGGAAACCGCAGTAAATCATCGTGGTGTCCGAAATGGCATGTAAACACCGGTATGAGGCGTGCACGCACACACAGAGACAAGCACACAGCTTACATGCTGAATCGTAGTCATCATCGTCAGTGTCATCATGTTGATCTCAATCATCAGCAGCCACATTAGTATCATGAACTGTTTTTATCTGCTCCCATTACCATCACCGTCCGCATCAAAAACATGACCATAACAACAGTTGCCAAAACACTCCATTGTAAACATTGCGATGCCGCTGTGCAGTGCTGGGCCTTGCAACAAGAATAGCAACACCAGAAAGCGCGTGACTGACCATCACAGTACAAGACTAGGAACTTGTGCCCTTGAGAACGTACACATTTTGGTCCTTCTCCGCCGCGGTCACCATCTCGTGGTATGTGCTAAATGAGGTGTCTTCCAAGGATCTTGAGCCTCTTCAAGGTGAACTCGTCTCGGTCCAGAATGTAATGATCTCGGCATCGATTCTGCATCCTGAGATGGTAGCTCCTGTAACATCATTCCCACCCAGAGAAATGACCGCGATGCGGACATGTTGTGTTGATGGCGCAATCCAGGAAACTGTCATCAGAAACCGCAGAGCTCCAAAGGCCGGAGGTTCGGAGGCAGCTTTCCGAGTGGGTTGATTGCAGGCAACCTCCGGGATGAGAAGATGGCATCCAGTCACATTGAAAATGCTGGCAGCCAGAGTCGACTTTGGAGACGCTGAAGTGGTTCTCACGGCAGGACGTCTCCGCCATGATCCAGCGGAATGTCAACGGCTTCCAGAAAGTTCCGCGTCCGCTTCCCATCCTGGATGCCAGATAGCTCATGATCAACAAAAAGCTATCATGCTGGACTCTGCAGGACATGTTGCAACTGCAAGGGGACGGAGGTCTTGTATTAATCAGGTAGCAAGTGCCGACAGCAAAATTCCATCGCGACAGCAACCTTGGAGACTTACTCATGCACCAGCTTCAGCAGTGTGATGAAGTCGCATCGCTCTTCAGTATCCTGGACAGCACACCCTGTTAGGTAAAAAGGCCGTGCGTGTGTCAGCGAAGAAGGAGAAGATCCGTTTGCAGACCGATTCACCTAAAATCTGCTTGCTTCCCAACATGCCGATACTTCTGCCAATTGGCCTGCAACTTGGGAGGTTCCTGCTGTCGCCCCATCGAGACATGTAGGGTCTCCTGGCAGGCGGCAAGGGAATCTTAGGCCTGCTGTCGACGGATAAACGGCCACAGCAGAAACAGAGAGGGAGCGAGCGAGATTGATAAGTGTGTGTGTATATAGATAGATAGATAGATAGATAGATAACAAATAAACAAACAAACAAATATATATATATATTATATTTTAGATATATATATATATTACTGGTAATATAATATATGTACACACGTGTGTGTGAATGGGTGTGTCGAAGTCGAAGCAAGCATGAACCACGCACCTGCATGGAATGACACTCTCGGACATCCGGAAGCACATCTAAATGTGTCATTCCACCTTTATACTACTGCACAAAAATGGAAGCTCACCAGCCAGCAATCCAGTCAGAATGATATCCAAACCCTCGTGTCGCTCCGTGCATTTGTCCAGGAGCCCGCTCTTTCGCAGAGTGGTCAGGAAGTGTGAATCCGAGGATACGAGCTCTGCAGGAAGGTAGTACGCCTGTGCAATTGAGTTCTGTGTAACTGTTGCAGCACCTCTTGCAGGGTCCGAAATTTAAACGTACGCGAAATAGGCGCTGTTGTTCGGCGACGCCAGTACCGTGAGCACCCAGAGATGCGCAGCGACATTGGGCCACAGTCTCAGTTGCGCCGCTCCCAAAGAGTCTGAACCTAAGAATAGTGAAGATCTCCTCCAGCCAAAATCACGACAACCCGACTAAAGCTCGCTTTCGCCGGGGTTCTCGCACACAAGGCCCGGAGTTGTGCTATCTTGGTTGTCCTGAGCAAAGACTCTTCTGTCCAATGCTGTGCACAAGGGGATCAGGACAGCTTGCAAACACTGACTTCCAACTCTAATCCTAAAGCGCACATCATAGTCAGCATCGCCAGTGTTGAGGAATTCCAAGCATGCAAGGCAGCCAAGTGTCGCATCCGTGTCATCGCACCAAAATTCCTGAGCTGTTTACAGCTGTGAAGAATTGGAGTAAATGTTAAATGATGCCATTCCATGCAGTCAACCCTTTTCCGCTAGAATGGCAACCAGTTCTACCACCGGTGCCACCTTCTAGTTCCTCTTCTTGTCTGTGAGTCCAGATCATCCTGAACACCTTTCCGAATCGTGACTGGTAGGCTTCCCTGACCACGTGTTTGCAACACGTAGGGTATCCCCTCACAGGGACTGCAGCGTAACTAGATTCATTCACATGCCTCGGCGCGTTGGCGAAATGCCAGAGGCATGCAACTTAGGTCCTCGAGCCTTACGTCACTCGTCCAAGTCTTACACCATGGTGCTTGGAGGAGGTGCAGGCAGGCTCGTATAAACGGTCACGGGTTCCAACCAAAAGAAACAACAGAAAGACGATGTGACTAGGCCTATGGGTTGCCGCGTGATGGCGACGATGATGGTGACCTTGAGACTCTTACTGCTCCTACTATATTGCGATTGTTACAGCCGAGGATCTCCCAGGGTGACATGCGCAGGGCCCCTGCGCTGGCCGAAGACACAATGGGCTCAATGGGGCTTATCTCAAGGATTCAAGGCTCCGGGTCTAGAGTCTACAGGAGGGTTGTAGCTCGAGGTTTATCGCGGCCACTATATAGGCTTGATGGGTTTTATGCTTGCGCCTTGACGTGGGAGTGGAGGCCTAAGGCTGACAAAGTCGCGGAAGGCTTAATTCCGTCGATCTGATGCTCCAGTGCTGCGAGGTGGCCTCGGGAGCAGCTTCTCGCGCCCGGGCTCAGCGCGCAGCGCATCCAACATCTCCTGGAAATTCTGGCTTTGTAGCTTCAATGTTGGTTCCTGCTCCTTTCCGCACAGCACTCCTGAACAGGCGAGCTGCCTGGTAACACGATGCCTCAGATCATGCGGGAAAAAGTGAGTATTTAATGCCACAATCGCCACCAAGCAATCCATGCAAGGGGAAGTGGTTACCAGGTATGTCCATGTGCATGTCTCCATAGGTCCTCTAGGTGAGCATCAGTTCGTGCAACCCCAAACATTCCTGACATGTTGAACTTGACACAGATTGATGTCCAGCTGGCGCAGCTCGTAGTGGGCCATTGCATTCGATGGTGCTCTTTGCGATAAGGTCCTTAGAGTTTGCGCGACCGCATCGGTTGTAGATAGCATATTAAAGCATCGCAACTAGGCCTGCCTACACTGAAATGACTGTCTTATATACCGATACCTACTCCACCAGATAGTCCAAGAAACGAAAGCGCGGCTCTGTTCCTGCAATCGCTAGCCTGAGCCCTTGCAATGAATTGACTCTATCTCAGCGAGATTAAGTGGTTAAGCTGCACTAAGCTGGAAGATGCGGAGTCCTTCACAAGAACTCCGAATTGGTTGCTTATGTTGCAGCCCTCTGGACAAAACACGTCACCAGAGGAGGTTATGAAGCGAGAGAGGGATTTTAAGGTGCTGCGGCCAGTCTAGATGCAGTCTACAGAATCGGAGACTTATGGGAGCTGGTCTCGAGAGGTAATTAATTAGACAAGGACAAGGACACGCTCAACCTTGAAATACAACTGCTTATCGAAGAGGCAGGAGACACAAAACGATGCCTGCGTAATCGAGAAGCCGCGGTGTAGCTCAACAGACGCCAGCTCAGGCGCGCAGGAACATCATGGGCCAGATTGCACAACTACGTTACATGACATCGTGGCAGAGCCGCATGGCTGGACCGAGCCTACTCATTGCTGGATGGCGATGGATCCCTGGAGGCCGCCATTGTTCGAATCGAATCTGGCATCGCTCAAAACAGGTCACGCCTTGGACAGGAAGGGCTGCACCCGAAGTGGGTCCTCCGCACTTGAAAGCCGAGAGCATTACTATATTGTACATTTGCATATATCCTAGGCATGAATATATAAATAGTCTGTTACACTTATTGCCGGAATTCATGGCTTCGGATGGCCAGCTGTATTGTGCGAAAGCTCGCTCTTGATTTAATCTAGCAGTGTAATGATACTCCCGGGCATGAATTGAGCAACAACCATCGCGCCATCCTTCGTCTGCGACAAGATTTCGAGCAGTTCATCCTTGGCACATGTGAGGCTCAGCTGCCTAGTCGCACGAGGCAGTCAAGCACTGCCGGAGCTGGGATGCGTGCATTGGACAGGAAGTAGAAGCGTGCAAAGGCACCCCGCTTGGTCTCCAGGTAGTCATCGAGGCCTGGCGTTGAGCCCACCAAGATCCATGCTCGGAGCACGTTTACAAAGCAAGATGCAAACAGCGTACCACAAGCTGAGAAACTTGGGACGTCAGGTCTCCGAGCTGTGAGCCTTTCTGGACCATGTCGAGGTCAGCATTTGCGTTATTCCACATCTCCAGAAGACCTTCCTGGGTGAAGCGAGAGAGGAGAGTTGTTGTGGTTCTTTATCCTATACTTACGCATGTCTTCCAGAGTTACGAGGACGTCAGGAGCTTTTTGGTTGTTCGGTCACTTATCTTTACTCTGAAAACTGCTAATTTCAAGACGCAGCTATGCCCAACAAATCCCGAATCAATGCATTCAGAGCACCCAGCTCAGCAACCCTGACTGCCAGCCCCGACGAATTGGAATCCAGGTCTCCTAAGCACGCGAACCCTTTATCTCGTGGGTAGCCCCAAACCCTTGAGCAAGGAATACAACTTCAGAACATAATAGAAGGAAGTTCCCATACTACATGATGCAAAGAAAAGCCTCTGGCCCCCGAGTACCCTGAGCCATGCATCCTGAAACCCGCCTGCTCCGTAACTTGCAAATCTGAGCCCGATAAGCCTTGAGACCCAAAGCCTGACTGCGCTCCGACCTTCAAGCAGCCCTCAAGGCTTCTGTCGCTTTTTAAGTATACATATATATATATATACACACACATATATCATATATCATATATCATGTCTATATCTATATCTATATCTATATCTATATCTATCTATCTATCCCTCTCTCTCTCTCTCTCTCTCTCTCCCGGTCCATCTATCTATATGATGCTGTATGCATGCATGGATGTATCTTGAAATGTCCCTCAGCTCCGGGCCATGGAGCAGGCCTGAAGGGCCGCCGAGTTCTGATGCAGCCGCGCCATGGTCTGACGGGAAACGGACACTCGCGGGTGAACAGAAATGATCAGCTTAGGTTGCTTTCTTGGCCTTTTCTGGTTTGGTCGCGTTCGCGGCCGCTTGCGGGGCTGGCTGAGGCCAAACGTGAAATTCGGACTTCAAGAAGGTGGTTTCGGACTTAGTGAGTCGGGCGTGGGGTGCTTTTGAGGATGAGGGGATTGGAAACTCGTCAGGTTCAGGCCAATCTCTTCATTTCACAGGGCATCCTTCTGATTGTAAGCTGGATGTCTGGGATTTGGGGATTTGATGCTATAGGCTATAGTAGCTAAGCCCTACAGCAGGCGCCACACACTCAGTACCAGTGTCGCCAACTATGGAGGCTCCTTCAAAAGTACTGATTCTGTGGCATCGCGGGGTCTCGTTAGCAATCTCACAACAAGCATCTCAAGCTGAGCAGCATGGCCAAACACTGTACAGAGAGGCTGGTGATCGGTCAGCAGGATTGGTGGGAACCCTCAGCCCTAGGCTACTCGATCAGTGCGGCAGTGAAGGAAGGAAGGTTCGAACAACGCTGACAAATTTCTCATATGCCCGACCTAGGCCAAGGATTGGAATGCTTGGTAATCACCAAAAGAAGGGCTCCTTAAAGCATAGATCCTGAGTCAAACAGGTCTTCCCAGCATGACGCCCAAGGCCTATGACCTCAGAACTTCTTCCAACTACAAGCAGCCCAGAGTCAGGGCCGCTGGCCTGCCGCCACTTGCTGTCCACGAGGCGGAACTTCTTTCCTGGTTTGGGCTTCTAGACGACACATCGAGGGGAGGCAGGTGCCTATCGCAGGGCTGTGGGGTGGAACGGGAGCCAAGGCGTGTCAGGGCTCTTGTTGGAAATGTTACTGACAGGCCACGGATACATGCCTGGAAATCCGTCCAAGCGCAGAATCTTGCACCCAAGATCACACAAGCTTCGGGGTCCAGTGCGTGTGTATCAGCTTTGCAGGATTTTTGTTTCTCACCAACACTACGGCTCTCGACAGAGCTCCCATGTAGAGCCGACTTGAAGATAAGGTCTCAGGACTCCAGACCTTCCGTCGGCAGCTGCTTCATGATGTCAGGGGAGTCAAAGATGGGCTGCAGGTACATCCAGGCCTGAGAGCAGGAGAGAAGCGGGCTCTGGGCTCGGGCTTTGCCTCGGAGCACCACTCTGAAAAAATGGCAACCGGTGCTTCAACGCAAGGCCTTGGCCCCTGGCACGTTGCACCTTGAGCCAGCCGTCGAGACACTCCGACATGTACAGGAGCTTCTCAGCCCAAGCCTGACTTGGAAAATGAAAGGAGTTCTGGTTTTGGCTCTGCGGTGTCTGAAATTTGACTGTCTCTTTTCTGCTCTGTTGGGCAGAGGCCTCCTCGTTGATTGACAATATGATATTGCTGAAAACAACCACCGCAAGAAAGAGGGATGACATCCTCACTTCCACCTTCTCCGAAGGAGCACTTATGAACAATACGGAGAACACTTCGTGGCTTGCAGAGTCTTACAGTGCATCTACAATTGCGTATCTCAAGATGTCCATATAGATATTAAGAGTGTCAACCGTCCGTTTGCACAAGCAAGGTCTCAAGCCTCAGTTTGCACATACTAGTACCAATTGCAGTAGCAGTAGCAACAGCAGTAGGAGCAGTAGCAGCAGTGGCCGTAGACTGTAAACGTAACTTCATGCGCTATCATTTCATTTTATTGCTTATCGCCTTACAGGCTAAACCACGCAAGGGGCATCCTAGACCAATCTACAACCCCCCCCCCCCCCCCCANNTAGACCAATTTACAAACCCCCCGTGTGACACAACCGCAAGTACTTGATGGCTCGTTGGGGTGGAGGGCCAGTGAAGGCCAGGGCATGAGGGAGCGCTGTGTGGCGAAGTGCAGTTCAGTCCGCGCTTAGCTTTGCAAGGCTTTGCTACAAGCCGCTAAGCACGCAGCATCGATTTCGTCCTTGAACGGCTTGTTGAAGGGAGAAAACTGCATGGCCTGGCCAGACTCGTGCCCGCATGGCATCCGTACTTCAGAAGCCTTACCAATCCTAACAGTGCTCTCCGTATTGTGTGAACTGGATGCAATAGTAACCCTAATAGAAATTATCGTATTCGTTAACGATCCTGGGACAGCTAGCCCAGCATCTAGCCTTCATCACACAACTGCGACTCTCTGAAGTCTCTGAGGAATTGGGGTTTGAGGTAGCCGAAGCCCGTTCCACGAGCAGAACGAATGCTGTCCACCGCTCTTCGCACGCAACTGAACGTTTCTGAAAGCTCCGCCTCAAGCCATTTCTCTGTCTTCGGGAGCCTCCCTGCTAGGTTGGAGACTGCGTGTGAACCGAAAACCGGGCATGCTCCATACTCTGTAATCAAGTACCATATTTCAGGCCAGTCCGTTTGGAAGCAGCTTTTCGGGTGTTTAGGTAGGGCTTCGTGGCTGCACGGCTTGGTCTGGGTCGTGAGCTTCGGGCTATGGAAGAGGGGCTGAGCTCTCCTGAGTTTTCAAGCACCCGGCAAGACTGGAGTACCGTGCATACGATCGTGGTCGTTAATTACGATTTAGCTTACCTGCGCCCTAAACCCTCTACACGTATTCAATTCAATTCACCCTAGACCAATAAATCCTATATCAAGCGAGTCACTGGACCTTTATTTAACACATCACGGTCGGTTGCCTGGGTCACGACGATCTGCTCGTCGATCAACGCAATTACCTCGTCAGCTCCTGCAGATGAGGAGCCACACAAGCATAGGCCCAGGGGTTCGCGTCACCCTGAAATCGTAATTATGTACGAAGCTCCTGCAATCGGATAAAAAAAAGCACCTGATTGCAATGCATCGCAGATAGCAAGCACGAGGCCTTTCAAGATGTAGGTCTCCGTGGTGCGGTATGGCCTTGCTGCGCCGGGTGGCGAGTGGCAGCAAAAGGTGGGTGGTATTAAACAAATAAAAGCCGACTTCTGCAGAAGTCAGGGAAGTACCAGGAACCAAGCAACAAACAAAGCATTCCGCAAAGGATACCCGCTGGCTGGGCATGCCGAAGAACACTGAGGGTCGCACTCACTGCAGTCAAATTTCATGCTGTCCCACCTTGCAGACATGTTTTCACTCCCATGCACATCTGTTGTCCGAGCTTTTGTTCCAGTGCTGTGCACCAGCTCAAATCGAATCTACAGTAGGGATTTGCTCTCTCAGCAATCAACTCTACACTCCATGCTTGGACAGGAGAGATCGGTTGCGAGGTCTGCAAAACCACGAGGCCCTGGCGCTCTCATCATATTTGTTAACTGTGTCTCAATCGACAACTCCTTGCCGCTGCGATCGCCAATGTCACTGATCCTGGGATCGACGTCATCCAAGATGCGTGGTAAGGGTGTCTGGTGCATTGTCTCCGGCTGTCGGCAGAAATGCAGAACGACTACTACATGTGCTGCATAGCAAGTTGGGGCCGGACGTAGACACGTGGTCCAGCATGCCTGACATTTCGAAGTGCTCTCCACCGACAATACTGGACCTTCCCTAGTGTTTACGGCGTTCAATAAGTGCAGCCCGGAAGCCCAAAGAAATGAAGGACTTCAGCGTGAACTCCTCCATGTTGGGATCTTGGCAGCCAGGCTCTTGCTGAGCTTCGAAACGGTGAAGGCCAAATCACGGAGGGTTTGGGCTTGCACTTTTCGAGTCTTGGGTGCATGCAGGCTTCCATGAAGCTGGGATCTTGACTCACTTCGTTCCCGACCAGCTCACTGACCTCATCTGGAAAGAATTCAGCACGAGCCTGGGGATAACTTCCGAACTCAGGTCCCACGCCTGCGTCCAATGCCGCTCCCGCATGCCAGGGTTGCGTAGGCCTGTGACCTGATGTGCTGCTCGACTCGAAGCTGAAAAGAATACTTGTCCTTACTCCGGTCGAACCATGCTCTATGCCTGAGCAAAAGAAATAAGCAGAAATCAGCGTGTCTGCATTTACGTGCTCTCTCTTGAGTCTCTACTATACATGCACATTATGTCTGGATGTATGTTGCACGAATGCACGACTATGTAGTTTGTACATAAAAATGAGCACGCCCAGCAGGTGGAGAAAGCTACAAGCCTGCATGGACGCCATGTCGGTCTCAGGATCAGACAATGGGCACGTAAGGCTGGAAGGCATCGATCTGGCCCTGTGCACATCCATACATGTCACGAAGTCGTTTGAACTGCTCGCGCAACACAGTCACACAGTTTAGCAGGATGACTGACAGGTGACTCCGGCAGGGCTGCAGGACCTTGGCCTAAACTACGGTGTGCCCTCTTCCAATTTTCAAGTTCAAGAGCCTGCAGACTTAGAGGAAGTAGGGTGCTAGAGCAATCTCTCAGAATATGAGGGAGCAACTATGAATTGAGGGACAAAACCAAGCTTGTTCATCAACCCGACTCAAACGATCCTCGATAGCACTGATGGGAATTGAAGAAGATCGCACCTTGATGTCTCTTGCGATTTGCAAGACTTTGCCGGCGTCCTCCCTCTTTTCGAGCCCTTTCACCTCCGGCACCACGAGGCCGATGCGCAAAGTTCTATCGCTCACGACACGTCACCTCTCTGCCCACGTTTCTGGCCGCATGAATATGTACACATCTGGCTGGCATATATGATTGAGTAATTCAACAACCATGAGCGTGTACAACCTGAAAGAAAACAATCTCGTAAATTCTGTACGCACGATGCACTCATACAGGCTCACACGCACATGTATCCGCACATACTTTATTTTATGAGATGTTCAACGATCGATGGACGTATCAAAGTGCTTTTGGGTGTTCTCAGGTGTCCTCTGCAGAGAGACCCGATAAGATGCTGCCGACACAGAAGAGTATTGTCATGCACGGCTGCTGCAACAAGCCGCTATACAAGATTCGTACACTGCTGTTATGTCATACCGAGCAGTACGCGACACAATGAGCCCTCAGTGAACACGGACCAGGCAAGTGAGGTCCCCGAGGCCGCAACCGTCTTGAACAGGGTCTTCGCTCCTGTTGTGACAGACTGCTCACCTGGCCGTCAGCAGCTTCACAAGGACGCATGCATCCGTGAACTTGATCGGGATTCGGGTCAGGAGGCCACAGTATCAGTCGCGAGGTTCTGCGACCTCTACATGGTAGGGCAAAAAAGCGGAACCGGCACTTTGAAGTCTGGAAATACGGGCCATGCATGACAATACTTGGCATCAATCTCGTGGAAGGGGCCGTTCCTTGTGGCAAGGAGCACAGCAAGCAGGCTGCAGTACCAGTTGTTACCGTTCGCCGCAGACTGAAACACCGAGTGCTCTGTGGGCACTACATCCACTTTTCGGAGTCTTCCAGCCAATGGTACGCCGTGACCTGAAATCCAAACACGTGCAGGCACGTGCCAACCATCCCGGCAAGTTCGGAACTTCAGCCAAGCCGAGCGCCCAAAGCTGGGAGAAGGGCTCCCATTCCTGCGTTCATGGCATCTTCGTCGGACATGGAAGGAAGGTGCTTCGCTGGCTGAGGTACGCTACCCAAAGAAGCTCCGAAGCAAGGCGGCCTTCTGAAGCTGCTGCAGGTGTGTGTAGTCGGAGGACTCTTGTCCGAAAAGAGCCTGCGCATGGCAGCGAGAGGCCGATCGTGGCTCAAGGTTTCAAACAGGAAAACGAAAATCTCTCTAACGAAACGAGTCACGTCAACTTTCGTTCTGGTGTCATGCTGAGGAAGGGAACGAGGAACGCGAGCCACAAGGGCGGGAAAGCAAGCGAGGATGAGTCCTCAGTACGATGAGCTTGGATGACGATGACAGCAGCCGTCTCTGTGGTTGCGGTAGTGTTGATGGTGACCGTGGTGGTGATGACGATCCGAAAATACGCCGCAATGCACCTGCCTAGCAAGTGTCTTAACTCCTGATAGGAGGTGGGCATGTGCGGCAGCAAACTCAGCAAACTTTGAACGTTCCGTTTGCGGTCTCGACCAGAAAGACGGGACCACGTCGCATGGACATTCGATGTCAGTGTGATGGATATGTCGGGTAGTAATGTTGTATGCGGCTGCTCGGTCGTACTGTACTTGAAGGGCTTGCACTCCAAATAGGACCCTACGAGGCCCGAAACTCAATGCGAATTCAAGCCGAAAAGGAGGGTGTCCCGAGGTAGCACAGCAGATGCTGCGTAGACCACCTGGCCCTAGCATAGCAAGCCTGCACATACCCCGGAACCAATCCTGGAACGAAGATGATTCACACTACAGAACACCCACGGCAGTCTGGCAGATTGACCATGTGCACCCGAACATACACGCGGTACTGTAGATGGAGCACGAATGCCAACTTTGGAAACTTCCAAGACAGCGTCATTTCGAGACACAGCTACCAGTTCGAAGCTCCGAGGAGCCGAATTGGGAGCACTGGGCTGTGTGGGAGCACAGTTTCCACCAAACAACCCGAGAAGCACTTCAAAATCCGCACGGCACTGCGGCTCAGGACCGCATTGTCGAGTCTTGACCTCCATAATTTCGTCATTTAGTCTGTAGCAGTTAGCTTCAGCTCAGGGATTGAGACATCACAAGGTTGAAGCAGAAAGCACAGCTCGGGCCTCACGGGAGTTGAAGAGCTTGGCCTGGGACGAAGCCTCCCGCAGGCGATCGTTGACGCCTCGGCAAGGGCGGCGAGGGCATTTCGGAGTAGGTATAGTCGGTATCTACAGCATCTGATCACTGAGACGTTGGAAGCCTGGATGATGTACTGTATGGCTCGGGGCTTAAATGCTCCCTCGAAGAAGTTATGATGCTGTGCTGTCAACAGGCTTCTGAGTTTACCGCGTGGCCTGTGGAAAAGCAGAAACTGCAGCATCTGAGGCGATGGCTGACTACATTCTCATAGATCTCCTGCGGTGCGAGAAAGGACCACTGGCTTTCGGCTTTCGCTATTTCTCCTAGTTCAACATGTGATCATCTCAAAACGTCAAATAACCGGGCCCTCCAACGCCATGGCTGGCAGTTGCAACAGCTGGCAGGCATGGATTACTGGGCAAGTCATCGCCGACTAGGGTATGCGGACATGCCTGTGTTCTTCTTTCATGTGAAGAAGCACGGCATGCCTGTTGTGAGAGAAAGGCTGCACGAAGCAGCTACTTTTAACGCACTCTGACAGAGACGCCACCATTAACCATGGAATCGTGGAAAATTTCCGGTCATCAACTGAGGGACTCGTTTCAGGCCGACCTTCTTGAATGCCCGCAAAAGTCGGCTGGCCTCTCAATGCCATCTCTTGTTCCAAAGAAACACACGCATGGTAGGAATCTGGTCGACTGAAAGAATGCCATTCAGCCGTTGGTTCATAGTGACGGCGATTCTGCGGCCGCACTGAAAATCTAGTGGATATGCTGTCTTAAACATAACGAATGTCTTGCGGATCCATGTAGGACGGCCTCAGCAGCTCCGACACCGGCGATTTCGGAGTGCTCCAGGTACTGTCGACGCCAAGCCGCAACCATGCCATTGAAGACGCGGTTGTGGAAACTGAACTTAGCCAGGTTGTGGAAATTGTAGCCAGTGTCGAAGCATCTTCGAACATGCCGGTCTGCTCCACTTCGATAACGAGCATGTGGTAAGTCACAGGGCTGCCCGTCTTTCCCAAAATGCGTGCTTTGTCGCAACGGTTCTCGGAGACACGTAGCTCGTCCGGTCTTTCTCCGTTGATGCAGAAATTCACCCTGGCCGAGCAGCGATAAAACAAGAAGTGGTCGGGTCTGAAAGGTGAGTCGCATGCTGGGCAGCGAATTTGCTCGTGGCAAATTTCCTCGTTTGGTCGGTGCCTCTCCATGCGCATGTTTTTCAAGACGCAGCTCTGTTCGGCCTCACATAGCACATAGCCTCTTGAAGCAGGTTCCCATGTAGGACACGCCAGGATGGAGGACTGTCACTCAGGACGTCAGCCTCTTCCGAGCTATGCACATCTGGACACTGGAACAAGACTAGCGATTCGAAGGCACGCCGAGGGTACACGCCTGGCCCTCGGATTTCAATGAAAACCCGGTCAGCTCGACTGCAGCAGCTGCGGCATGTTGGCACAATTGAAATCTACGCTCGGCAGCTGCTACAAAAGCAAAGCATAAGATAACATAGTACCACAGCTCTTACTTCTCGCATATATATATATATATATGTATATATATATATGTATATATATATATGTATATATATATATGTATGTATGTATATATATATGTATATATGTATATATGTATATGTATACGTTGGGGAATCAACCTGAGGCGGGTGTGGACCTACGCCAGACTCACGCAACCTAGACGACGCGGCGTTCTCAGTCACGCCTTGATGTTGGCCAGGTTGGAGTACTGCGCGAAAGTGTCCACAATGCCAGCCTTGCCATCAGCATGCAGAGCACCAAGCGTGACATCCATCATGATTTGTTGCCTTCCACTACACTACAGCTCGACCAGAAATGGCAGCTTCGGGTTCCTTATATCTGTGTGAGCCATATACACTACAGGGCCGGTGTTCGTCAAGCGAGTTGGAACCCCTCGCCTCACATATGCCAGACCGACTCTGCTACTACCCACAAGCCGGTAACTCTGTAGTGCCCCGCCAGATCAACCAGGTTCTCATCGAAGTCAGACTGCTCCTTAACAGTCCGATGCTGGTCATTTATCGCGGCTTCACGGTCGGAAGCCATGCGGCTGCAGCAGTTAGAGTCCAATCCGGCCTGCTGCATCTCCTTCAGGTAGCCCTTTTCGGCTTTGACCAGCTCGTGTTCCACCTGTTGGCCAGAAGGCTGATGCAGCTTGTACAGGATCAGCAGGGCTTATGCTCCAGTGAGAGGGCACCTGCCCCATGAGGTCGAAAGTCTGCTTTGGGCAACCGAAGACTCGCCAGCGCTGGTAGGCATCATCCTTGCAGTTCAATGCATTTATGTGTATAGTACGTCAGTACGTGCATATCGGCTGCATGTGGGGCAACTGTAAGGAACCAGCATCAACGATCAACTACCCTTCCGCGACTCAGGTGAGTGCATTCGTGAGTTTCATGGCAAAGCCCTCCAAGACCTGGGTGCATTTATAGGTGACAGAAACAGGATGCAATGCCTTCTTGCATGGCTGAACGAGTGAGACTCCAAAAACTGAGCCGATGACGGTGTAGATCTGTATGCACTTGTTGATGTCTGGAGCAGCCCTGAGCAGCTACTGGTAGAAGCTCCAGCGAGGATGATGGCTGAGATCGTCGTCCATCCACCGTAAAACATACACATAGCTACAAACGGGGTCGGCCATGCTGCCAAGACCCGGCACCTAAGTGAAAGAAAGCCTGCTAGTTTGCAAAGTATTCCAAAAACAACTCGCCAAGCAAGATCTGAACCACTGTGTGCAAGGTATCAGCCGTGCAAGGATCTACCAGCAGGCCGGCCAAGTAGAGGCTTCAAGGAGATGAAGGCCCCTGCTTGGAAACCTCGCCGGGAACTCCACCTGTGCCCAGGGGGCTCTTTTGCTGCAAGGGGCCATTCCGCTGGTGGAACTGGGCAGAAGCAGCAAGCAAAAATGCGGAGTCTTGTAAGCTGCGAACTCATGAACTCACGAAGCTCGGTGGACTGCTCGATGTTCTTCGGCGCCTGGCATCAAAACAAAAACAATGGGTAAACAGTGGTAAACACCTGAAAGGTGAATGCTGCCCACTAAACACTCTTAGCCGGACTCTGCTCCAAATATGTGGCGTGGAGATACCGAGGCCTTGCGCAGCTGGGCGAAGATGCCTTGGAACATGTCCTGGCACATTCGCGTCTGGGGTTTGCAGTTGGGTATTGCTACATTTCACGCGGTTTCGGGCCCGTGGCACAGTGAGTCTCCAGACATGCCCGGGCGACCGCGACTTCTTGAGCACTGTCCCGAAAACGGTTCAGCAGCATCTCTTCCTGCGACAGGCACACCACGAGCACTTCTTCGAGCAAAGTTCATGCACATACTCAGAACTGAGTAGGGTTTCGAAGTCTTGAAGCTCCAGAACTGCATGATTGATGGGGATGCGCAGATAGTAAGGGTACTTGCCCAAGGCTGCCACCAACAGCTCCACGATCTTTCGATGACGACTCGCCTGAAGACTGCTGCTGTGCGGCCAAAACTGCTAAAGATCTCCTTCCGAGAGGTTCCTTTAAAGAGGTCCACACCGTTTGTGTCGTAGAATATCTCGCAGTCCGATCCTCTGAGCTCTGGGCTAAGACCTTTCGGATCTCAGAGCAGTGGATCTCGAAGAGCCCCACCACCTACTCGGAAGGACAAGCACAGATCTCGGTTGACATGACCACACAAAATCGGTAGAAGAGGCCGACAAATACGCTGACACTTCCAAAATGCAACAGGAACAGTGCACTTGCAATTAGGTATGCATTGAGGTACATGCAAGTACAACACACGCACACACATACACAAGACGGATCTACATGCAAACAAGGCGTACATTCAAACTAATGTACAGTACCTCGTATGGTCGTGAGTAGCTGAGTACTGTACTTGGGCCGAGTAAACCTTGGCTTTCGGCTTCATGCAGCTCAGCTGCCGTAGTGTCTGGGATGGCATCCAACACCTTCTGCCTCAGCCAACGTCCCAGTCACAGAAAGAGTCCAGAGAATGTGGGTTCCGGCGCTCATCATCGGAGCCCCACAAGCACTCAAACTGACTTGCATCAAATTTTACCCAAACTCAAAGTCTTTGCAGAGCCTTTTGTAGTCTACCCATTGGCAGGCAGGCTATTTGCACATTGGCGCACGACGCCCCAACGACTCTGGGCTTAGAGCTCTTCGTCCATGTGCTCCAGAATGAACTGCTTGGCCCTGGGGCAGAGCCACAAATGCGAAAGCGCAGGTAGAGGCAGGGTGGAAGGTATTGGAGCTTTTTTCCTAGACCGGTGCTCCGGTCCCAGTGTGTAGCAATGTCACGGCACTTGCCGGCAAGATGATGCAGGATTCTTGCTTTCCTGCATGCCGGGGAAGCAGGAATCACAATCATTCGAATCATGGTACCGCATTCTATAGAAGGAAGGGCCTGCACTAGGGGATGCTGAGATTCGACAAAGGGAGAGAGGTCCACAAGGACGGCCCCGCTACGCACATCCAACAACCGATCGAGGCCCGGGCTCGTCTGTAGAAATCTCTGCTGCAGACTTCTCCTTGACCTGGAAGTGTGTGCGCTCGGTCGTTCGAACATCTGTAACTTTCGAGAAGACTGCTCAAAACCACCGACCCCTTTCTGCAGTTCAGACTCGCAAAGATGCGTGCAGTTCCGTTCGCATCGTGACAGGTGTTAACCCCTATCGGTCAAAGCCCCGTTGCTTTTGCTTTCGCCGCCGGGCAGCCGAAGCAATCAGATGAATCAGGTAGAAGGACAAGTGCGAATTCATCAGAAAAGGGAAGTATGCCAACAGCCGCCAGTACTGCTAGAAGAAGCCATCGAGGGATGTCGTGACCCTGGCGATGACAGTGCTCCGAACCGACATCAAGACACTCGGAACGGGCCGTTTATTCGCTTCACTAGCTGGGCTGGCTGCGTATTCAGCAGGGTCCAGTCCTTGGGCACATGGACATCAGAAGCTGGCCATGATATTCCAGTAACCCGAAATGTGCCCATGGCCACGTGCAAATCGACCCTCCATGCTGTCAAGACTGGTGAGGCCGAGGCGAAGCAAACTTTCATAAGGCTCAAAAAGCTGAAGGAACCTGCAGAGGCTCTGAGCGAATGGGTTGTCGGCTGCGGGTTTCTGACACAAGGACAAGCACGGTTAGATCTGCAAGTTACGGGTCGACTGTTGCAAAGCACGGTGGCTCAGTTGCAATTAACGAGTTCGTCACTAGCCGTCACTAGCCCACCCGACAGTGTAAGTATGAGAATGTGCCAAAGTTGCACCTGGGGACGGTCACTTCTACGACGCCCAGAGCTGCCAGGCTGTGTTGTAATCTTACACGGGGACGCCGACGACAACAACGGTTCTAGCTTGCTTGCGCAGCTGAGGTTGGATTCGAAGGACACCGAAAGTGTAAGAGCGCTGACCTTAAATCCTCAGCCGCTACTGCCTGGCTGCCTGGCCCCAGCCCTTGAATCCTGGGATTCCCAGCTCAGAGAGAGCCGGCAGGGTACGCTCCAGCTTCCCCACCAGGACATCCCGTCTCTGGACGACCTTCGGATGATGCTGCAGTAGAGTTAAGGCTGAGGCGGCCAATGGATTCTAGCATCCATGGTAGCTTTACGGGCATCTAGGGTCGATGGGGATTGATTGTGATCCCATGGGCTAGGGTTTGGGGCAGAGCTTCGAAAAAGGCAAGAAATAGCAAAGTTTGGCCGGTGAGGCCTCGATTTTAGTTGGGTCTGTATGGTCGTGTGCAGCATGTAAAAGTTCGCTGTTGAATCTCTTTGTGCAGCGTGCCAAGGTTTGTTGATTCGGATGCATGCCTGAACCTGGAAGCCAAGCGTGGCCCCAAAAACACTTAAACGGGCTGTCCTTAAGCGTACCATAGGGGCTCAGCCGCAGACCCATGGTTCGGTGGCATCCACGGTGCTGAGCACCTGCCGTGTTTCAGGTGGGTGTGCATTACATTAATGATCACCAGTGTGCGTACGAAGTAGAGCACTGAGATGCGAATATAAACTTCTACGACAGAATCCATGAAGCTTTATGGCTGCGCGGGGCAAGCCTGCTTGTGGACCACCGTGCGGAAGAGCTGTGGTACCACCTGACTGACGCATGCCATTCGAGGCGAGCTTTTCAGAACGAAAGGAACAGCAAGTTTTGCTCGTGGTCCGATTGGACAGCGTTGGTTGGAGACATGCAACTCATATCATCTACCTTAGTAACAATTGGCCAGACTTGAATTACACCCCCAAGTCCCGTAAGGTCCGAACCAATGCATCCAATTGCGGAACATCTGCGAGGCTCTGAAGCCTTGTTAGGGCATTGAGACAGGCACGCACTCTTGCGGTCAAGGCGACAAGAATGCAAGTACCTAAGCAGGCAAGTGAAAAACTAGTCCGTGCGCACAAACCAACTCTCACGGAGCTCGGTGGTCTTCGTGTGAGCTTGTTCAGAACTGTCTCTGCTGACAAGTTGGGATGTTGATTTAGACGCCTATCTATCTCCCTCTCTCTCTCTCTGTTCTCTGTTCTCTGTCTGTTTGTCCGTCTGTCCGTCTGTCCGTCTGTCCGTCTGTCCGTCTGTCCGTCTGTCTGTCTGTCCGTCTGTTGGTCTGTTGGTCTGTTGGTCTGTTGGTCTGTTTGTCTGTTTGTCTGTCTGTCTGTCTGTCTGTCTGTCTGTCTGTCTGCCTGCCTGCTGTCTGTCTGCCTGTCTGTCTGTCTATCCATCTATCTATGCGTGTGGGCGCAGAAATGCCAACTATGAATAGGCACAGGTATGTATGCATAGAAAGAAATATCCACAGACATTAAGACCTATACAAATAGCCATGTACACATACATACGCAATAAGCTTCTAAATACATGCTTATGCATGCATGCAAGCATGTGTGTGTGTGTGTATGTATCTGGCTATGTATGATTATGTATGTAGGTATGCATGTCTGCAGGGAGGTTGGTAAGTAGGCAGGCAGGCAGGCAGGCAGGCAGGCAGGCAGGCAGGGAGGCAGGCAGGCAGGCAGGCAGGCAGGCAGGCAGGCAGGAGGCAGGTAGGCAGGTAGGTGTATATGTGTGTATCTCCGTGTGTGGATGTATGCATGTATGCAAGTAAGTATGTATGTATGCAGGTATGTATGTATGTAAGTACACATGTAAAATATGTATATGTCCATGTGTGTATGAATATGTACGATTCTGTAGGCAGGTAGGTGGGTGGGGTAGGTAGGTCTGTCGGGTCGGTGGCGGGTGGGGGGGGGGGGTAAGGCAGCTGGGTGGATTCAGATACATACATATGTGTGCATGTATGTATGTATGTACGTACGCAGGTATGTATGTATGTATGTATGTATGTATGTATGTATGTGTGTAGGTATGTATGTGTGTGTAGTACAAAGGTAAGTAAGATCTCTATATCTATCTCTATATCTATCTCTATATCTATCTATCTATCTATCTATCTATCTATCTATATATATAATATGTATATGCATATGTATGCCCGTCTGTCTATGCGTCCGTGTCTGCATGGTTGCATGCATACATGATCACTCATGATCATGCGAAATCATGCATAACTCATTCATGCATTCATTCATCGATTCATTCATCTCATTTCATTGATTTCATTCCATCGGTCCATTCATTCATTCCTCGTTTTTCATATTCGTACTTACAGTACATGCACTCAGACTCAGACGGACAGACCGACTGAGTGAGGCACGCTACACATATGCCCTGCTGAGATGCCAGCCCTTGCTCCAGCACCTTCTTGCAGACGTCGATAACCTGACGAACACATCAGAGTAATGAAGCTCTCTTGCAAACTATTCAACCAGTGATATCGACAGCAGATGCATGTGCGCCGGCAAGAAACAGCGTGGGGCAGCGATACAGCCCAAAGCACATCCTGCCTGCATGCCATCTGATGAGTAGATAAAGTTTTGCTTGTCGTCGCCTCGGCCATGCATCTGAAGGATAACAGTTGGTTTGCCGTCGCCTCTTGCCAACAGCAACCAAACAGCTCTGCGGACACGGATGACTGCAAGCCAAGCCTGCTTCACCATCCCCTTGCCCGGTTTCCCACACCTATCGTGGAAGCAACAGTTAGAAGCACAACCCAACGGGCGCATTTTCGGCACGTGGTGATCAGCCGCAAACTAGCAAAGTGTTTGAGTCTAGAACCTAGAGCCGGAGGTCTCTGCAAACACCCAACAACCTTAGATTCGAGGATATCTTGGGGCTTCATTGAGCATTCGTCTGCAAGTTGAGATTGCCAGACCAGAAGCCGGGCAAAGCAGGACTCCGGTCACCCTCCTTGCGGAGACCCGGTCTTACGCTGACAGGCACCACGCTCACGGCTCGGTGCGCGGGCGTAGCCGACATGCATCTGCATCAGCGCCAGATCCAGGTCTGCGCCGGCGTCGATCAAAAGCTGCGCTAGCGCAGGGTGGCGGCTTTTCCAAGCCAGGTACCTCAGCTATGCACACTGCTGCTTACAAAAGCCAGAACCCGCATGGGGCCAGCACAACTTTGATGAAGCTCTGCTGCATTGCATGAGCTGTTTAATACGGCAGGTATCCACACCCTCGCACGAAGGGCTCCTTGCAGCCTAAGGCTCAAAGGTGTGTAGCCAAAGCGGCCGGCCTTGTTGACCTCCGCTCTGGCTTTGATGAGCAGCCGTGCCTCCTTCAAGCACATGGGGGTCTGACAGACACAGACGAAGGTTCAGGTCTTGGGTGCTTGTGGGCACATCGCTACCTGGAAAATGCCCGGCTACGTGAACCTTCGGTTCTTGAATGTGCAGAGAGAGAGAGAGAGAGCGAGAAAGAGAGCATGTGTGTACGTATGTATGTATGT
>CAJNJA010005298.1:32235-45056 GCA_905231915.1 Symbiodinium necroappetens
TACGTACGTACGTACGTGCGTGCGTGCGTGCGTGCATGCATACTCTGATACTCTGACAGCTTGTGCACGCGCCTGCATAGCTGAAAGCAGTGCAACACACAAACGCACATACACACATACATACATACATGCATACATACATACATTCATTCATGCCTGCATGTACGTGTATTGTGTACAAACACACACATACAAACCTGAAAACATGAGAATGCAGAGAACTTGTCTGATCGATTGCACAAGGAAATATGTGTGAATGTCTCAAGATAGTCATACGTAACATGTAAGAATCCGCCGGCAACAAATGCAGAATCAGACGACTTCAAAACCACAGCCCGCTAGACTCGCTCGCTCTCTCTCTCTCTCTCTTCTTCCGCAGGGCTTGTCTGTCTTTCTCTCTCTCTCTCACTCTCTCTCCGTCTCTCTCCCTATGCACGTATATATATATATGTGTATATATATATATGTAGAAATAAGGGTATAATATATATATATATGTATATGTATATAGACACAGTATGTGTGTACAAACACGAAGAGACGTTTTGTTGCTGAAGTCTCGCAAGCTGACGAAGCGGCTTGAAGCTTTTCCAAATCGACACGTTCAATGCGAGTCCCATGGTCTGTCAAATTTTGAGCCCCCATAAGTATCACAACAACAGTACCGGCTCATTCTTCTCCTCGAGCAGCCCAGCGGAACAGGCATGAATCAACGGCGTGTTTTCCGCCGTCAGACGGTCCTGTGCCATGGGCTCCGAGCGGAATTGATTCTTACATGCTGTAGTTAAATGGTGTCAGCGTGATGCGCCTGGAACTTCTATAAAAAAGACCACGCCTGTTACCTGCAGCACTTGAGCATCTTTGCCGAAGAAATGGCACCTAAATTTCTCAGAGCTCCCTGCAAACTCGTGGTTCACCTGGACCCTCAACATAAACTTGACATTCTCACACTGCATCCCGAACTCCGAGTGCTTCGAAACCTCGGTGCCTGTCCCCTAAATCGTAAATAAAGCAGGAGGTTGCAGTCCTTATCTGCGCCAGCATCCAGGAGCAGCCGTGCAGCTTCACGACGGCCGTGCTTACCTGGGCGACTTCATGCACTTCTCTACAGGGGGGGTTGCAGCGTAATGTGTTGCCGCAAACTTCAAGGCAGCAATCTGACCAGTTGACTAGTTCTGCTTTCGCTTGTACATGCAGATGTACGATTCTTCATCAACTCCTGTCTGTCTGCTCTTGAGAAGAGATGCAGGCCGCCAGCAGCGGTGTAAAGCCAAACCTGCGGCGTCGGCCGCACAGTCGCTGTCAAATAGTATCTCTTGTACAATATAAGCTTCAACGAACAAAGGGTAGCTACATGAATGGATACATGGATGGATAGGCAGGTAGATGGATCGATACATAGACATGATTTGATTTGATTAGGTTAGACCAGATGAGATGAGATCAGGTTCAACTCGACTAGGCTAGAGGAGGTTAGTAGGGCAGAGTGGAGTCGATTAGATTAGATTAGTTGCTTGATGGCTTGTGACTGGTTGATACAAGCTACAAATGTTCATGAATACATGCTGTATACATACATATATCAATATATTATGCATGCACGTATACAGAGAGAGGAGATGGAGGGAGACCATGTGTGTGTGTGTCTATGTGTATACATATATATATATATGTATGTGTGTGTGTGTGCGTGTGTGTGTGTGTGGCTCTGTGTGTGTGCGCGCGCACCTGTGTCGTCTTAATCTGTGCCATTCGCACGAGATTGGGTCGTAGCCACGTCAAGTCTTTTCAGCAGGCGCCTCCCAGCGACGTCAATGGCCGCGCGGGCCTCAATCAAGGCGCGCGCCACCTCCGTGTGCCCGGCTGCACAGGCCTCGTGCAGTGGGGTGTCGTTGTGGCAGTTCACGACGTCCTGCAAAGTTGCCGCCAAAAAAATGCCTACATGAACACTCATCTGAAACTGAAACATAAGTGCAATAACCATCTTCTCGGAAGTGAAGCCCTCGCACTCGAAAAAGAGTCAGATCATGATGGCGGCAGCCTTGTCGGCCCGGAACTCGAGCAGCAAAGTCGCCATGTCAGGATGCTTTGCTTGGCAGGCCAAGTGCAAAGCATGTTTCCGAAGAGGCCGCGTTTGTTGACCGCAGCGCGTGCCTGAAGCAACAGCCGTGCCACCTCCACGTCCCTGAGGACGCAAGCCTCGTGTAACGCCGTGTTCCCCTTGCACTCGCACTTCTCGGTGTCCCCCGCTGCCTCCAGAAGCAAGCTCACCACTTCGAGGTGGCCCCCCTTGCAGGCAAGATGTAGAGGAGTATGGCGCAGCTCATCTGTAACTGCATTCGGGTCTATGGGCCTGTGCAGGAGTGTTTCCACTGCAGAGGCATTTCCTGTCCGTGCAGCCAGCAGCAGCACCTTTCCGCTCTTTTCCGAGGCAAAGCCCAGCTTCACGCAGGTCAGCTCGGCCTTAGGCAAAAAAATCTACACACACGTATACTAATATAAAAAATGCAGATAATACATAGACCAGCATGTATTAATCACGATCAAACAATACACACATACATACATACATACATACATACATACATACATACATACAATACAATACAATACAATACAATACAATACATTCCATTGCATGGCATTGCATTGCATTGCATTACACTACATTACATTACATTACATTACATTACATTACATTACATTACATACATACATACATACATACATACATACATACATACATACATGCATATATACATATATATATATAGATATACCTTCCCACCTATATTTAGGTGTGTATAATAAAACAGAAAAACGCATAAAGAAATATAAATAAACACATACATATGTATGTATATATACATATAGACACATACATATGCATAACTACTTATGCATGCATTTACTCAATTTGTTTACTAAATTGCGTATCTACATGTGTCTTTGAAAGTCGAGGTTACGCTACTGAAGCAAACCAAAATAAGGCCCGAGTGTTACTGTACGACTACCTGGTCCCCTTATAGGGGAGTTTGAAGTAAGTCGTGCCAACATAAGATGACCGGTGCACAAAGGAAAACAAGTGCCACCCTGAATACCTATCGCTGTGGTAGTGCTCTTGAAACGAGTTAGTTAGCATCAGCAAACAGCGAATTCTGTTGGCCATGTCTTTATTTGTGTCGTTGTTGTGTTTCTTGCTTTTGCTGTAGCTGTTTCCATTGTTGTTGTTGGTGGTGTTGTTGTTGGGACTCCATTCAATCTTGCCAAGGCAATTCCGAAGCTGTTGACAATCCGAAAGGCGGGCAAATCCGCGGAGGCAAAGACCTCGTCGTTCCGGAAGATGCGGCCATCGCATGTCAGCTGGAGTCTGAATCGAGGATATCCCGTCAGGATGTGCAGATGCTGCCTGCAGGGCATAAAGTGTATGATAGAGGTCGGCCTGCATCCCATCAGGAAATATGCAGATTCTATGTAAGGACCACATCAAGTGCATTGCTTGGGCATCAAGCTTCAATTTGGCAGCTCTACTCTACAGGCTGAACCCTCAATCCTAGGCCCCCAAACCCTGAACCCCTCACGATCGACCGTAACACCCGCAATCTCATCCCAAGATCTGGAAGCCCAAAACCCTCCATGAACAAGAAACTATGGGCCCTTGGTGCGGCTAAGGGCGCTTCACCGATTTCACGGTGTTGCCCAAGCGATCTAAATCCTCCGGGCCCAGAGAGACCAGCTCCTGCACGGCAGGCTTAGGCGAGTCTCATAGAACCACACGATGATAATATAAGCACCAAATGGTTATGTACTTTGCTTGCTGTTTGCAAGATTCTGCGGGGAAGTGGGCCCGTCTCAGGACTCTTTGGCGTCTTCGAAACGCAAGTCCACAGCCATACTCAGCTTAGAAGCTCCTGTCTATCACCTCCAACAGCCCCGACGGAATATCCTGATATCGAGTTTTTTTTCGACTGTGCCTCGCCAGTGAGGCCCAGCAAACGCAGCATTCAGCACCGAGGCGCTTGGACTTCGACGAATGGCTCATGGGAGTGGGCAGAGTGGCGGCAAACAGACTTTCGGGTCATTTTCGGGGGTGGGCATGGGCCGTTATTAGGGTTGTGACGGTAGTACGGGCTTTTGGGGATTGTGTGGCTTAAGGTTCAGAGACTGGGGTCGTCTCTGGGTTTGGAGCTTCGCTTGAGACCAAGTAGTGGCAGCTATGGTCAGCCGCTAATGTTGCCAGCTGTACAGCCAGGGTCTGAGCCTCTTGTCGCAAGCCGACAATTATACTTGTAGAAAGGCTAATGCTGATGCTGCTGGGGTTTTCTGCCCGCTCTCTCACTGTTGGTGGGCTTCCTCCCACGATTCTCACTGCAGCACTGCATGAAATACTGCCTAGTCACAGCTAGCGCTGTGCGCTTGTAGACATGTGGTCGGGGAGGTCCCTTGAGGGTCAGACTGTGCTTCAGCTCCAGGATGAAAAGCCCCTGGCTCGGCCTCCGAGTGAAGGAGAGCTCTGCTGCCCAAAGCACACCGAACTAATACCTATCTGTATGGAGAACAGAATACTAGTCGCCGTCAGAACAGTTCTTTGCAAACTGACAGTTACCACTATGGAAAATGAAATCTCTTCTAACCAGGAGAGAAGCTCCTTGAACTTGTCAGAGCAGCCCATGAAGACTTCTGGATTTATATCCCTGCAAACGACGGGGCTTGGCGAGTGCACCTTTCATCCGTGGTTGAACATACATGCAAATTCATCCGAATCCACCTTGACTGCAAGCAACTTCGAAATGACATGTGAAATGTTTATCACTGTAGACAAGCCTGGACCACGGTGAAGCCTCCACTTCAAGTCAGCAACCGCACAATCAGATAGCGGTTGCCCAGGACACCACCAAAGCGAATTCTTCAACTCAAACGTTGTCACCTCGACCCTCTGCATCCCACTCCCAGAGCCAGGCTTGCAACATGCAGCCTGTAAATGTCAACCCTTCATGCAGCGAACCAACCTCTGTTCAGATCATCCTAGTGAGAACTCAAGAAGCCTCTGTTAAACTGCCTTGCAACTCTGACAGGGACCCAAGAATTGCTGCCCAGTTGCCTCCCTGCCTTTTACCGCTTGTCAGTAGCAAACAAGACTAGCCATGTTGGACCTGGTAACTGTACTACAACACCTGACGAGGCAAGGGCTCGCGGCTGATGCCCTCATTTTGGTCGATAGTGGACTCTGCTCCTGTCAGGTTTCGATTGGGTGTATTGTTTGATTGACAAGAACGCAACAATATGCAATATCTGCTGCCCCACTGCGGCTAGAACCATTGCCAGTACCTGCAACAATCTTGCTGCCAGTGGCTGCTTGCAGCTAGTGCTGCTATATAGTACCGTAACCAGCTCGTTGCAACTTGTAGAGTGAAGCCATGCTTAGCAAGCCGCACAATCATTTGTAATCAAGATAGCTATAGGCATAGGTCTTCCTACTATGACCAACAACATCCCCTTGGCCATAGCTACATGTGCTGCGGCTCTGTTTATGACTGTATGATCGCCAAGATAACGCTGACCTGTCGGGTCGGGCCTGCTGAACTCTGTGTGCGGGCATCCGAGGCTAATTACGTGGGCCCTTGGAGGGACCAAATAAAGTAGTCAGAGAGACACACACACACAAACAAACAAACAAACAAACAAACAAACAACCCACAAACAAACACGCACATGCGCACACACACACACACAAACAAACAAACAGCAAACACCAACGATTGGACAGCGAGTTCACGCCGGGGGAACGAGTCCAGCGTCGCTCTTGGGCTTGCCAAAGCCCTGACCCCTTATCCTCTGGTGTGGCCTGGAGGGGCCGCAGTGCTTCCAGCCGCTGGCGGGACTGGGGCTGAAACGCTGGCGCTAGCACCTTGCACTGATGTGTTCGGGTTTAGGCTTCTGGATCAGAGGCGCGGCTGTCCCCGTTGAAGTGTGGTATTTTGGTGATGGGATCCAGAACGAGTCGGAGAGGAGTGACATCCTTGAAGATGGAGTGCAACCTGGAGCAAGACTCCCCCTAAGCGCATTGCCGACGCAACGTGTGCAACCAAGAAGTTCAAATGCAACCGCGGCATGCAAACGGCAGATTCCGGAACCTGAGACCTAGATACCTCCCTCCAGCATAGTGCTAGAGGGCAAGACGATCCCAAGCACGCGACATACTATGCTGTGCGAAGCACCTGTGTGCGCTCGCAGGTGCTTCTGTGCCTCCATGTAGGAGCAGGCCGCCTTTGGAATGGCTGCCGTCATCAGCTGAGCTAAATTTGCATGCGCTTACGCGTACGGTTGGTTTAGGGAAGACCGAGTCTGCATCAGCTTCTCAAGTGAAACGGGTCCAACGGAAAGCTCGACACGCAATGTAACCAAGATGCATGTCCTAAGAATTTCCTGCATCCTTTTTGCCTCACCTCCTCCGAAACCTCGGACCTTTCGCCGGCCTTGTGGAAAAGGCGGGGGGCTGCTTTGTCGGCTTCTGGATCAGGTGGGTCGAAGGTGGACTCCACATGCAGCAGATCTTGCCTCAGTGCACCATCGGGGGTGAAAGTGGGGGAGAGGCTGCAGCTTGTTCTTCTGCGTGACGGATCTTGCTCTCAAGACTTGTTTCGGCTTTCTACTTTCTTCACCAATCGTGAGAAAGGTAACTCGCGCAGGCACCTTCAAAAGGTTGGTAAACTTCCGCTGCTTTGCTTGGGATTTGTGCATCACTGTGCGAAATCCCGAAACAGGCTAATCAAGCTGATAGCCCAATTGCAGGCTTCAGGCTTCGATATGATTCGAGCAGATTGCAAGGACCCGGATGGTGCCTGCCCATGGAGGTGGGGGGCTTCATCGTATCTAGCGCTTGTTAATTCGAGCAGGATTCGGACATTCCACATGTGATTCGAAGTTCCCTCTTTAGACTTGGAAATTCTTGCCTTTGCGGCCCAGATGCACATCTACGCTGGCCGGGCAGTACCTTCCAGGAATGCATGGAGTGCAGACACTATTTAAGATCCCCTCTGCACAAAGATTGCAGGAATATAAATTGTCCGCTCCGGCAGCAAGGCAGCAATCGGGTGCCTTTCCAGGCCCTCACAGTAGTGACCGACGGAGTCTAGGGCAAAGTATCGCAGCGTGTCCTCAGAGGCACAATTCTTACGGCAACGAGCACACTGCAAAGAACATTTCCTGAGCTTCTAAACAGCATGCCCGGACGTGCAGACCCCTGGAACTGCGAACTTCTCGTTCTGCAAAGAAGTTCAGAAACTGCTTCCCATCGGCATGAGCTGTGCTTGCAATCCCATGCCCGCAGCCTGCATCACGAAGCGGATGACAGACAGTAGCTTCCGCATCTTGCCCTGCCACGTCAATTTACGCCCTAAGACGGGAGGCATGCCTTTTGAGACTCCCGCTCCCTTCCAATAACCTGCCGCGTCCGACAACGCTGGGTGCACAGAACCCTTCAGTTTGTGTGCCTGGCGGTAGGTGTCAGGGTTTGTCTCGTGGATGGAGAACCATCCCTTCCCAACCTTAGAAAGCAGAGTGACATACGGTTGCTGCTGCTGCTGCTGCTGCTGCTGTTGCCACTGCAACGACGTCGACCAGGACGACGACTACGCTACGCCACTGCTGCTCCTGCGGCTGCTGCTGCCACCACCAGTGCTGCAGTACCAGTTAGCTCCATTAGCATGGTCTGTCCCAGTCACATTTGTGAAATGCTGCAGCATGATCTTCTGCAGCTTGTTCACCTGGCCGTGGACAGTCTGCTCTGGGTTCTGACAGTTCGGGGTTGGGGCCGAGGGAGCACTGTAATGACTGCAATGCCGAAGACCTCATGCGAGAGTGCATTGAACCAGGACACGAGACCGAAGGTCAGCAAGTTCGTGTGCATCAGTGGTCCGCTTTTCATGGTCGGAGGCCAAGCTCGGCCATGCTTCCTCAAGCTCCTTTCTGAAATGCCAGCTTGCACAAGCTAGACTTTGTCCACTGTCCAACATGCCCGCTTGGCCCACTTCTCCTTCACACGCTCCGACCTCGGTCCGGGCACATTCAGCCGCCGTCAGACTGAAAAATGAAACATGCATTGGCATACACCTACCTACACTGAAATGTAAACTTCAACGAAGCCGCGAACACATGTACGTAGAAACCGCAGCCGACCGGCTATGCTCTGTTCGCAGCATTGACCCCAGAGGGAGTGGCTATCATGAGCTATTGGACAACGTGTTGATAGGAGTACTCCCACGTCGTGGCCCCGGCGTGGACGTAATCACGGTCTTCTGCAGCTGTGTGAAATAGTCAAGGCGGAGTGCCTACCGCTCAACACCGGACATGAAATGTCTGGTGGCCTTGCTTTGGCTGCTTCGCTTCGGTTTAGCGGTCTCATTGATCTGATGGATTCTCAATCGCCCTTGCGTTCAGTGGAACCTGAGGAAAGAAATTTTCGAACAGCTTGACCCAAGACTTGACGAGAGCCTCGTGCTTCTAAACGCAACTCCAGACATTGAACATCGCAAGTTGCAATTCCAGACTGGAACACAGGCCTCCGTGTACTTCAGATTGTAGATGGTCTGGGACAGCCTGTGCACCATGCTCTAGGACTTCACATCACAGATCGACTAGTACTCCGAGTTCAGACATCTTTAACAGCTGCACGCTGCTACATGCTTGTTACGGTCAGATTCAGCAAGACTATCATGTATCCATACGTACACGCAGACATGTATATAGCAGTCGCAGATAGGGCTCAGAACACGGACACAAGCCGTCCAATAGCTGTAGCCAACTGTGACGCCGGTGCTTCCAGAATCGGAAAGCACCCTCGGAACCCCGGCTGGCACAGACGTGCCAGCCGAATATAAGATCTTCAGCCAGGCAGCAGCCACAAGCTCTCCTCCGCCAGAGCTACCTGAAGCATGCCACAAAGCTTCTGGCAAACTTGAGGCTTGAGTTTCGTCTAGTGTCCAGAGATCCTAGCCCTCATGCCTGATTTCAGTTGGACTGAGAACTGGGGTTCCAGCCAAATTCGAATGCCATCATTGGGGCACCATGTTTACTACGATTTCAATTTGTCTTGACCTTCGAAAGTTGTAGTGCCAGCATTGCATAGCCAGTGCCCTTCAAGAAATGAAAGGTCATGCACGCGCTGCGGAGTCAAACTCAGGGCCCGCAGTCGCTCGCTTTAAGACATGGGACCAAATGGTTCGAACTTGTTCTTGCCTTTAGTTGGACATATTCTTGTGGCTTTGTCAGGAATGGAGGCTCCTAGACTTCGGTATGCCGTGCGGCCTGGGGTCAGCATTCTACTGCTCTGGTGGGGGATCATCACCGGAAGATAGAAATTCGAGAAACAGCAGCGACACATCCACTCTTAAACCTGAGTGTGGAGCATGGGTGCTCACCACCTCCGGCTTGATTAGCAGAGAGGCGAAGCCTCAGAGGACAGCCGCAGGTCGACACAATGAGCACAAAAAAGCGCGGTCGAAGAGACACAAATCCGAGTCCACCTTTGTGCCTCCACATCTTTGTGTGCGTTGCCACCTCGCTCCGTGCAGCTTCCTCTGTTACTGTTCTGCTCAAGGGATCGGACAGAAGGCGGAGAAGAGGTCCGTGAAGCTGTATTCCGGCACCGGCCACAAGGAGTACATGGGGACGGGCCTGTCTCGAATGACACGCTTGGATGTTGAAACCGAAAGGACCGTGCTACCGCCGATAAGTGGCAAGAACAGCAACACCTAAAGCCAGTGCCGTGCCTGTCGAAGGGACTTTCATCATCCTCCAGCTCCTCGGCGCTCACAAATCCGAAGAGTGCAGGACCTTGGAAGAACCGCCGAGCTAGAAGTGAAAGGAGCGCGGAACTGGCACCCGAAAGCGGTGTAACCGGTTTGCGAGTACTGCTGAAGATGCTAGTGGTGTGGTGGTGGTTTTGAGTACTCATAGCCGTGGGTGAAAGTCGTCGTCGTCGTTGGTGGTAGTAGTAGTAGTAGGAGTAGTAGGAGTAGTAGTAGTGGGAGTAGTAGTAGGAGTTGTAGTAGTAGTAGTAGTAGTAGTAGTAGTAGGAGTAGTAGTAGTAGTAGTAGTAGTAGTGGTAGTGGTAGTAGTAGTAGTAGTAGTAGTAGTAGTGGTGGCAGTGGTAGTGGATGGAGTAGCAGGAGGAGTAGCACTTGGGGTAGCAGCAGCAGTGGCAGTGGCAGTCTTCGTCGTCGCAGTTGTACTTGCAGTTGTAGCTGTAGTGGTCGTGGAAAAGGGTACTGGTAGTGGTAGTGGTGGCGGTGGTCGTAGTGGTAGTGGTAGTGAAACAGCAGTTGGAGCAGGAGGACTAGTAGCACTTGTTGTTGGTGGCGTTGGTGTTGTAAGTGGCGGAAACGAGTGCCAGGAAGCCAGGCTGATTAGACAGCAATGTTCAAGTTTGACAAATGATTCTGCCTAATCACCTCTGAGTCTGACTGCAAGCACTACATGCACTGCCTCCACTGCTGCGACGACTGCACCACCACTGCAGGATAACAACTCTCTACCTTCACTAGCAGCACGGTCAGGATCATCATCGTCGTCATCAGCAGCAGCACCGTCACCACAACCGCCGTCACCACGAACATCGCCCACCAGTGAGCCTCCGAACAGCATTTCCGAAGTTTTCGTTTTCGCATCCAGCTCATCCTGCTCTTGCTCTTAACTGCACTAGTGGCGACTTATGGCTTGACCAGGCAGCATGGCCACACATGAGCAGAGAGCACTGCGACCTGATGACAGAGTGAACAAGTCTGCAGAGGCATCGAGGAAACGGCTGACTCCTCTGGACTCCTTAGTCGCCAACAAACGAGCTTGGCATGTTCAAGTTAAGAACCGATCGAGTCCTGAAGCAGGGTCGTTGGGGATCGTCAAAAGTGTCATCTGCAGCTTGCATCTGCATCCTACCTTGCATATGCGCAGCTACTAGTACTACCCTTGCCAAGCGCACTGCACTGTGCCCCTCCTCTTTCTGTACCTGCCACATGCATATCCGCCAGATTGACCCACGCAGACTCTGGCAGACTGTGTGCTTTGTCACGGTTCCACACAATCCTAGCCATCACATTGTGATCCCCTGACATCCTGCCCAAGTGGAGACTTTCCGCTCGGGCTGAGGCGGCTGAGGTGCAGGGCTGAGTCTCCCGAGGCTTCGGGGTCTGCGAGCCTCGTTGTTGATGAAGATGATCTTGTTCATCCTGGCCACAATGGCAAGCAGCATGCATTGACTGCAAATGCAAACCGGAGCGGAACAGCCCATCTCAAACCCTCTCACCTAATAGACCTAACCCGTAAAGTCCATGAGAGGCAAGCAGTGAAGGAAGAAACACGACAAGCTAGCGGAACAATATCTGCCGGCCACAATGTCTAAGACTCAGCTGTGACCGTGAAGCACTCAAGAACGGAGAGGATGCCAGCACATGTGAGGATCGTGAGTTGGTTGGCTCAGCAGGGTGCAGCACAGAAGTCGTGTAGTGATGGAACAGGGTTTGGACTCAGAGTAGTCCTTTCTTCCGACATCCGCATGCGCAAACGAAATCGCTGCCAGCGGGGCGTCCGCGCAAAGTCAAGGTTCGCTTCCTTCACCAGCGCGTTTGCGGCTGCCTCCAAACCTCCCACGCAGGATACCGGATTTTGCCAAGCCGAAGCCACCACCAACAGAGCCACAAGCATATCCGAAATCAACTCTGACCTGAAAGTTGTCGTCTCCCCCAAGCCTTGAGGGCACTCATGATTCACGGATAGAATCATGTATGCAGCAATGCTGCACTCAAGAGGCAGTGCGGGAAATTGCAAAAGGCAACAATCATGGCAGAAGCCCACCACGCACCAACTGATGCAGCCTGTAGGTTACGATGAAACGATCTCTGCGTGTTCAACCACCACATCACGCTACACCGCCATAATGATATCGCATCTTGAAGTTAAGTTTGCATCTGCAAAAGATCCTTGTGCGGCACATGAACCGTAGCTTGATTGTGTATTAACGTTCCTACCAGTACACTCGAACATTAGGTTTATAGTCAAATGCCATTCTGGGCATCAGGCTGTTTTCCCGGAGCCCAGGGGAGTTCCGAGCAAGCTCCAGGACCTTGCAGCCAGGAATGTCCGAAACCTCTGGGGCTTCCATGCTGGAGGTCTGGAGTTGTCTGCATGTCTGAGGCTCTTTGAAAGCTTTGTCCTTCGTTGCTACAGTGCCACCAATGCGGAACACGCTCGAATTCGTCGGTTCAAGGCCAGTGCCTGCAGGAGCTAGCACGCCCCAATGATGAGAAATCCAAGAGCCCCGAAGCACCTTAACCCAAACACATCCTTCCGCCAAGCCCGAGGCTCGAGAGACTTGGTCTGCATCTAAGCACCTGAGCGGGGATTTGTGGACCAGGCGCTATTCTTACAAAACCACCGACGTCCGGGAGGATGCAGGTATTCTGACAAACAGAGAGCGAGGGAGGGAGTGGAGGGAGGAGAATGATCAAATTGAAGAATATCGGTGTGTATGCCTACACATACATACATACATACATACATACATACATACATACATACATACATCCGTACATACATACATATATACCTTCATACATGCACGCGTACATGCATAACTACATACACACATACATACAATACATATTTGTGTTTCTTGCTTCATATTTTTCCTACTGCACATGGGGAATGTGTCGAACAAGTAGAGCTAACAAGCACAAGTTCATCTCTCTCGACTATCTTGCAGGCATCTATCTACTCGTATACATCTATGTGCATATGTCCAGCTCTTTAATCGCTAGTAATTAGGG
>CAJNJA010005299.1:0-17852 GCA_905231915.1 Symbiodinium necroappetens
GGGTTTAGGGTTTAGAGTTTTTGGATATCCGCAAGGGCGGGCCGGGTATGTTCTACATGGTATAGCAATAAGGAGCCCTAAGGCATAGTACGGTTGATGATAGAAAAGCCTGCATTACCCAGAATACGGAAGGCACCATAGTTCCCATAGTTTAGGGCCCTTCAGGTAATGCAGGATTTATATCATCAACAGTAGTATAACAAGAAGGACCCCTAAGGCATAGTATATTGCTAATTATTCAGGCTTGCTATAGGGGTAAAGCAGCCCCTAGTACGAGACCCAAATGCAGCAATCGGCTCTCCGGGCAAGTAGACCTAACACCCACTTACCAGTCAGAGTTAGAGGAAATTATAGGTGGGGGAGTTTCGGGTATATAGAGCTTCTACAAGGCTTCTATAACGGTAACTACCCACCTGAAAATGTCCTAGACAGAGGTAACCCAAACCTGACAACATGCCTACACTCCACAATCAACGACTCGAGCGCTATTTCAATCTAAGCCCCTGAAGCCAAACAGGCATTTTCTAAGCCCTTTGCTTACCTGTGGAGTTCACTGGCCCCAGCGGGTGTAAACAATCACCCTCAGTCTAAAACCCTAAACGGCACAAACCCCCAAACTCAAACCCACAACTAAGCCCTCCGTCCCTATAAACCCCTAAAATGCCCTAAAACCCTCAATTCTTTTGCGTTTTTCCCACCTGAAGCCGCAGGTTTGTCGATGCCGCGCCTTGTCACGCAGGCACCGGCAGCTCTGGGAATAAGATCCATCGGAAGGCTCGGGAATGGCCAAGTGTAGGGCTTGCGGCTTTGGAGTTTAGGGTTTAGGGCCTAGCTAAGTTTAGGGTTTAGGATTTAGGGTTTAGGGCCTAACTTTAGAGGGTGTCCCATATAAACCGACTGATAGTGAAGCCCAATAAGGTAGGGATATCCGTATACAAATGCTTATGCTTACGTCCGTTTTGGGCCCTAAGATTCATGTAAACGTCTCTACGAGGTCTCCTTTACGAGCTCCTTTACGGATTCTACGGGAGGATCCGGAGAAAACCCAAGGGCTTTTGAGGTTTTGGGCTCTAAGGGTTTTAGGGTTTAGGGCTTTTAGGTTTAGGGTTTAGGGCCTTAGGGTTTTAGGGCTTCGGGTTTAGGGTTTTAAGGTTAGGGCTTTAAAATTTTAGGGTTTAGGGTTTCGGATCGTAGGCAAGGCTCTTCAGTGAACCCTGGAGAAAAAGGGTCTAGAAACCCAGGAAACAATCACAAAAGCATACCACTGATGAACCTAGCACAGTTACAGGAGCCTAGATGAACAGGCCATGACCATGACTACCCATAGGCTCCAAAGTAGTTGTTTTTTGCTTTGGATCCCTTAAGGTAGTCCCCAACAAGGACCTACTATGGAGCCTATGACTATGCTCCCAAACTCCGAAAACCGGCTAGGCTCAAGAACACCCATCACCCCGATGCCTGTCTCTCTCCGTCGATATCCTCAACCTAGTAGCCCACATAGCTTCAGACTCGCTTTGGCAGATCAGAACCAAGAATCTGTCTAGGGCTTAGGGTGTAGGGTTCAGGGTTGAGTTTAGGGGTTTAGGGGTTTAAGGTTTGGGGTCTAGGGTCTAGGGTTTAGGGTTTAGGGTCGATTGTGCGGAGGGACGAGGTACCCACACATCATTACACCATCGGTGCTTTGGCGGCAAAGTTGCTGTCTAAGGATCAGTTTGGTGCCAAAGTAGACAGCGTAATAGGTGAATAGACCCCTAAACCCTAGCCCTAAACCCAAAGCCCTAAACTCTAAACTCCACACCCTAAACCCTGAACCCTAAACCCTAAACCCTCGTAATGGTACGAATCTCAACCTCTTTGCCTTCGCCTGACGCTTCCCGTGAGAGCATACAGCAGGGCAGAGCAACCACAACTGGCATGAGAACTCCAATCTGAGATTAGGGTACTTCTCTTAAGGGTCCCTTTTAGGGTCCCGTTTATAAGGGTGCCGTACTGTATTGGGGACCTAAAAAGGGACCCTAATTGATTTTGACAACTACTCATTAAGGCTTCCCGGTGCTGAAGTTCGACAGACTACACAACAGGCTTCCGGGGCAGAGTATGCTTCATGACAGAAAGTGGCACTTAAGAATTCGAAGATAAGGCTTCGGGGTACACTACGCTGTCACTACAAGAAGGAACCCTGAGGAATAGCCGCACTCCAGAAGCTTCCGCAACCTCTCAGTAGATCAGCTGCTACCTAGACCCCTAAGGCCCTAAGGTATGTAGAATAATAGCCTTTTGGAGTGTTTGGGCCTTTATTTTACCTACTTTGCGGGGGTTGAGGTAGTTGCTCCATGCCCCAGGAAAAGCGCTGGACCGGCAGAGCCATCCCCAAATAGGACGGCAGCGAGCCCAACTCTTGGGGGCGATGTCTCCAGTTCACCAGAAAGCAGTACCCAAAACTACCCTAAACCCTAAACCCTAAACCCTACAGCTGCCAGAAAAAGCACCAAAACCTACTAAGACAAGCAGACCTGCAATGAAGGACAGAAAGACTCCCAGAAGGTACTGCTGATGGTATAAGTCCTGCATTGCCCATGATAAGGAATGTACCATAATTCCTATCGTTTAGGGTCCTTAAGGTAATGCAGGATTTAGATCATCAACCGTATTTTAAGAACCTTTAAGAAGAAATTCAAGGCAGTCGCAGGTCAAGGTTGGTGCAAGGACTCCATTCCAAACTTGCTTGGACGTGGAAAATGGGAACCTTCCTTCCGGTAGTTCGCCTGAGACTCTGCCGCCTACCCTACTTGGAGGTTCATGGGTAGTTATAAGTGGGGTTTAAAAGTAGGGTAACTGTAATTATAACCCATATTAGCGGACTTATAGCCCTACTTATAACTACCCATGAACCTCCAAGTACACCCTATAAAACCCAAAACCCGCTAGCTTTTGCACCACGCCTCAGAAAAGGTACGCCCTGAGCATGAAGACGGAACCCCCCTTTCAAGAAACCCCACTTCTCATATTCTTGAAGTGCGATGCAAAAGCAAGGGAAACTTCAAAAAAACACCTTGTAGACACAGCTTCCGCCCCGAACCTTGCACCGAATAGAACTCTGATACAAATTCCGACATCTCCTACAGTATCAGAGCCCCTCACTGAGTTCTCCCGAGACAAAGCAGGCCTTTGCATGAAGTTTCGTGACATAGCCCCGCAGCTTCCGGCTTGGCTGGGAGGCGGAAAGCTCACCAGACGCCGAAGCGATTTAAAACGCGGTTGAAAAGCATTGGCCAAATTCGGGGCTGCTTTCACGTTGCACGTTTGACGGCCCAGACCACAACCTTTTGAACGCGTAAACCCTGAATGCCTAAACCCTTAAGCCTTCAGCCTCCAGCCTATAATTCGTGAAATTGGAAAACCCCGGAGATAAAGCCCACACCGAAACCTGAACGTCAAGGTGAACGAACGAATGTTGATGAATGGTTAGGATTGTGATCTCACTAATCACACTGATGAACTCCCATCACGCCTTATTCTGCCAAACCCTAAACCCTATAAACCCTAAACCGTTACAAATACCCCTTAAGAATGCTGCGAAGTTTGTGGGCAAAGCCTTGTGTTCAATGTCTCGAACGTAGGCCTGCGACCCTGCTCATTGCAACGTTCCAAACCCCAAGACCCTGCCCGGGTTTAGGGCTTCGGGTTTATAGGGTTTAGGGTGTATGGTTTGGGGTTTAGGGACCAGAGTTTAGGGTTTAGGGCTTATAGGGTGTAGGGACCGGAGTTTAGGGTTTAGGGTTTAGGGACCCGGGTTTAGACTCATGGGACCGGAGAGGGACGCATGAAAGGTCTACCCTAAGTGTCCATGTACCTAAATAGTATATACTTTGGCCCCTGTTTGGATACTTTGAAGTCAAAGTACCCCCTATTTATCCTATTTGGGTACATGGACCCTTCGGCTTACAATCTTGAACAAATGGAGTGCCATGATACGGCTGCGACGGTTGATGATATCAATCCTGCATTACCCATAACGAGGAATATACCGTAAATTCCATAGTTTAGTATCCTTAAGGTCATGCAGGATTTATATCATCAACCGTAGATTCAACCGTTGAACCCTCAACCCGAGACGATTCCCGCAACACCCTCAGCCCTGAAATTGGAACCCTAAGGGTCCGTACCCACATAGTATATACATTTGCCTTACAGTAGTCCCTATCTTGGTACTTTGGGGCCAAAGTATCTACTGTTTGGGTACATGGGCCCTTAGGGGAGGAAAGAACACCACATTTACTCACAGCCCTAAACCCTAAACCTAAACCCTAAACCCCAAACCCTCAACCCCGAAACCCTAAAGCCCTAAAACCCTAAACCCTGAAACCTCAACCCTGAACCCTAAACCCCTAAAACCCTAAACACAAATCCCTGAACCCTCCCTGCACCCTAAAGCCGCCCCTTGGCTTCCACGTCAGCAGTTCCACACGCGGCTTGACCGCATGCAATCCCTGCTGGTGCAGACGCGGTCTCAAGCCATGTGCTTTACAGTTTAGGGTTTGTAAGGGCTGTAGCACCGGACCCTACATCCAAGAAATCAAGCCCTAAACCCTGAACCCTAAGCCCTAAACCCTAAACTCTTCGCATGTATGGCGGCTTCATGGGCTCCCTTGGGACCGCAGAAGCTCCAGGTATCCTCTCTCAAACAAAATCAGAGCCCTCCCCACCCCGTCCCGACCAAAAAAGAGGAGGGTCCTAGAGTTTTGCGTTTAGGGTTTGGGATTCTCACTCTAGGAGACTGCATATGTATGTATGTATGTATGTATGTATGTATACATACATACATATTTATATATACACATACTTGTACATATGTACTTACACACACTATAAGGACCGCATCTGCCAACTGTGCTCACTTGGTCGGGCGGCGCCACGAAGGAACCTGTCAGAATTTAGGGCTTCTTAAAGCTAGGTTTGATGGGTCGAGGGTTCAGGATGTAGGGTCAAACTCTACCTAACCCCGCTAGAAGCCAAGCAAAAAAATCTGATTGGAGATCCGTTAAAAGAAACCCCTAAACCCCTAAACACACGAAAACCTGAACCCTAGACTAGACCCCAAATCCCTACACACGAAAACCCTAAACCCTAGACTAGACCCTAAACTCTAAACCCTAAACCCTAAACCCAAAAAGAAAAAACGCGAAAAACAAATCACCAAGAGCCTTTAAATTTTACCGAAACCCTAATGGAACCTCAAATTAAAGGAAGCCCGGACAGGGGTTGAAGGTTTAGGGGTTGAAGATTTAGGGTTCAGGGCTTAAGGTTTAGGGTCTGGGGTTTAGGGTTTAATAGGTTTAGGGTTTAGGGTTTTAGGTTTAGGCTTGAGGGTTTAACGTTTACGGCTCAGGGTTGAGGGTTTAGGGTTTAGGGAAACCTAAACCCGTCCCAAACTGTAGACCATGAGGGTTTGCTAGAACCCCCAAGCCCCCCCTCAGAGGAGGTCTCACACCCTGAACCCCTGTGTTATATAGGGGCATTCATAATTAGAATAGGAATGTACAGCCCATTATACTAGAATTATGACAAGGAGCCCCGAAAATAGTATTCGTAATTACTTTGGCCCCTGCATTATTTTTATCACACGCTTCAGCCTGCTGGGCTCTGAAACGGAAACCCAAAAACCCTGACCTCCATGCGGAGAGCCCTTTTCCCTTCATGAATGCACCATGAGACGTTTTACAGAGTCGCATCTGGCGATTGGTACGGGTTCAGAAGGAATCGACATAAAGCTTTAAGAGACTAGCTCAACATATGCATGCTCTGTGTATTAAGGGACTAGCTCAACATATACATGCTCTGTGTATGTATTTATAGTTATTCGCATTTACGTGCTTGCTTCAGTAATTGTGTGTTTACTTACGTACTTGCAAGTCTATATGTATTCTAGCTAGTGCCACTGTTGTGATTGTGTTTGTTCATGAAAGAAAATATTGCTATTATTATTCTTACTATCATTGTTATTACCTTTTTACTATTAGTATGGAAAATACATAGTATTATTATGTATATTCTTTCTGACTATGAGTAGTATTAGCAGATTGTTATTATTGCGAATACTTTTTGCTTCTATTGCTATTAGTCCTATTCTTGTTGGTTATACCAGTTATATGTTATTGTTATTATTATTGTTGCTCTTGTTGTTGTTGCTATTGTTGTTATTGTAGATCATACTGTATCATATGATGCCACACTATATTGTATTGCACTACATTATATATGTTGCAACACTAAGTAACATTCTTCACTATATTCTAGTATAGCAAGTAATAGTTTACTATATTTACGTTAAGCATGCCAGACCATACCATATCCAAACGCACTATATCATGTCATGATGTAGTATAGTATAATATACCATTATGTTACGTCATATGATATTGCGCGATATTTTGTTATGCTATAGTGTGTATAGGCCTTAGTAAATAAGCTTTAGAGGTATCTTGTACTGTAAACGGAGTACCCAGCAAAATCATGCAAGTTGTTGCAACTGAACAATAACGTTCAAAATACGGTCGCCCCTCTACAGACGCTGCAGGAACCCGCCCCAACTTCTGCAACCCCAATTGAACAGACTGATTTGACAAACAAGTCAGAATCACACATGCACTCACAATATACACCAAATACAATACCACTAGTCAAAGTGCAAACTCTGATTTAAAAACGTAAGGTTCAACTCCAAGACACGCCAAAATTCCGAAACAATCCTGAACCCTAAAACTCAGAGACTCAACTGAAAAGACTCCAACAGAAGCAGATGCCTCGAGCTCGCGGATGGAGACATTCGAACTGTCACCTCGGCAACCCTAAATCCTAAACCCACAAAAAGCCCCAAATTCCAAACCCACAAACCCTAAACCCTACGGGTCTAGGGGTTTATAGGGCTTTGGTTTAAGGTTTTGGGGTTCAGGGTCTATAGGGGTTTATAGGGTTTGGGGGTTTAAGGTTTTGGGGCTTAAGGTTTTGGGGTTTAGCGTTTAGGGTTTAGGGGTTAAAGCACCACACACACACACTAAGAGAGGCAAAATTTAAACCCCAAGCAGTAGCCTCATTCGCCACGAAGAAGCTCCGACTAAGAAATGTAGAGCCTAAAACATCTTCAAGATTCTCCGTAAAAATAGAACCCACTTGCAGGTTCAGGGGTACATGCGCACGAAACCTGGGGTTGTAAGTTTGCTATCCTGCACCCAGCCCGACTTACTACGTCCGTCCGCTGATCCAGTACCCTAAGGGTCCATGTACCCAAATAGTATATACTTTGGCCTTAACGTAGTCCCTACTTGGGTACTTTGGTGCCAAAGTATCTACTAGAACCCTTAGGGTTAAGCCAGCAATCCCATGAGCCCTCAAACCCTAAACCCAACAAGCGCCGCGCAATCGCTGTACACCCAATACCTACACAGCCTTTGAGCCCCAAGATAGCTAAAGCTCAATTTTGCCCTCAACCCTGGACCCTAATAGAGGTAAACCTCCTAAACAGAACCTTGAAAGCCATTCCTGAGACCGAAAGCTGCAAATCCCCGCACACCCAAACTTTCGAAGTTCAGCGCCCCACAACACTGACAACGCTGAAACCGGCAAGCAATAGTTAAATTGCTGTTGGAACAGACAAGCCATAAAGAAACAACACCTCGCACTTGAAAGCGCAAAAGATACCTCCCGCACGAAGGCGGAAAAGGTAAATGAACCTGAAATCTAAACCCCGAAATCAAAACAACTCGTCTAAGTAAAACGGAACCATAAACCCTAAGACCTTTGCAGAACCCCTCTTGGTGTCTGAATGGAGCCCTTAAAGGAATCCTTGACCTAGGGGCCCAAGTACCCAAATAGTGAGCCTTAGCAAGGCTTGGGCTACCTAAAGCCATCCTGAGCATCCTAAACCCTAAACCCTAAACCTTCAACCCTACACCCTAAACCCTAAACCCTCGACCCTAAACCCGAGTATAGCATGAATAAACCCTGTGCCACGCCACTGGCCCGGCGCTCGCGGCGCTCTCCGACGATCTCGGGCTCCACGCGCGAGGGCCTCGGATTTAGTTGGCTTAGCTCTTTTTGCTTTGTCGGGCCCCTGGACCCGAACAACCCTAAACCCTAAACCCTAAGCCCTAACCCCTACCTGAAAAGCCAAGTAGCCAAAAATAACAGACGACCATACCCTTGGCTCAAAGTAGCCCCTAAATACAGACTTCTGGTTTTCCAGGTAACCCCGAAACCCGAAACCCTAAACCCCTAAACCTTGGAACGTCCGGTCCGCCTGGCAGCCTCCCAGGACACCTCTGGGGTGGGGTGGGGCCCAGAGAAACCGTTGGGTTCAGGGTTTAGGGTGTAGGATAGGTTAGGGTTCATTGGGGTTCTGGACGGTTTGGGTTTCTAGGGTTCTTTCTAGCAAGTGGTGCTATAAGCTATAAGTGAGTGATTGAGCGTCATGTTGCGAGTTGTCGTTGTAGAGACTCTGACCCCAAACCCCTAGAACGGAAAACAATAAACCCAAATCTATCTCGAAACCCCTCATTATAAATCATTATCAACAATGAAGCCTAAACCCTAAGCCCGAAACCCTTTTCAGACCCTAAAGCCCTACACCCTACATGCTCAAGCCCTAAACCCCAAATCCCTCAACTTGCCCTCAACCCTAAACCCTAAAACCCAAACCCTACAACCCTAAACCCCTACATAAGCCCTGAAACCCTAAACTCTGCAACCCTTATAGAACCCTATAAAACCTTATAAAACCCGATAAAACCCCCATAACACCCCTATAAATACCCTATAAAACCCTATAAAACCCTATCAAACCCCTATCAATTCTGAAACCCTACACCTTAAAACCAGAGCCCTAAAACCCTAAACTTTGCAACCCCCAACCCCTACCTATAAACCCTACACCCTGCCACCCGAAAGCCAAAGCCGAGCCGCTTCGACGAGGTGCTGCACTTGCTGCTCGCTCGAGGCCTTCATGTATGGACTGTAACTAAACGTATAGCCGGGGTTCCAAGTCAGGGTGTAGGGCTTTAGGGTTTAGGGTTTAGGGCTTTAGGGGTTGAGAGTTTAGGGTTGAGGGTTTAGGGGTTTAGGGTTTAGGGGTTCCTCCGCTCATCTGAATGCCGACTTACCCAGAGGCTCCAAAACCTGGTAAGTAAGGAATACACCTTAAATCTTACTAGGGTTCCTTAAAGAGGGTCGATATTGGGTCTATCAGGGAATTATAAGGAATATGCCTTAAAACTTATTATTAGGGTTCCTATTATAATTTAAGGTATATTCCTTAATTAAGGGGTTTGGCAGTCTCTGGGTTCGCCAGGATTTAGGGTTTAGGGCTTAGGGCTTGGGGCCTGGGCTGCGAGGGCTCAGCGTCCTTTGGGGCTTAGGATCTTTAAATGAGTTAGTGGGGTTTTGCCAGTATTTGTGGGGAGGTAGTGTGTTGTTATTGCAGCTCCATAGGGGAAGAGGTTCCAAGACGGGCTCGATCTAGAGAGAAAAGAGGTTCACAGGATGCTATGAGGCCATTAAGGTATGACCATTTCATACGATCTTACGGGTTACATAAGCGAGTGTGCAAGGCAACAGCTTTGTAGGCGTTTACTGAAAGGATCATGGGACTTAGTAACTTAGTAGCTACGGCTACGGTTGTGAACCAGGTGACGTATAAATGAAAGGATCATGGGACTTAGTAACTTAGTAGCTACGGCTATGGTTGTGAACCAGGTGACGTATAAATACCTAAACCCTAAACCCTAAACCCTAAATGTAACCTTACTTGCTAAGTGTCATGATCCTCCAAGTAGGTGTTTAGGGTTCACGCTGGACTTCAGTTGGGTGGTCCGCCACGACACGGCTGCAAGAGCTGTTCGGGTCACGTCCATGACGACACGGCTGCAAGAGCTCTTAGGGTTTAGGGTTTAGGGTTTAGGATGTTCGGGTCACGTCCATGACCATGCGCAAGGCCATGCCGCTGTTGTCCTGAACCCTGAGAACAAGAGGAGAAACCAACTCCACGGCCCAACCTACGAGGTCGATCGTGGTTTCTTGGACCCTAAAAAACCTATTTTTTTAAAGGGCCTATATAAGGAAATCATACTAAGGAACCCTGAAAAGGTAGGTTCTTTGGGGTTCCAGGTTTGTCGGAAAAAAACACCCGGAGTCCGAAATCCACAGGGATTTCTCAAGCGGACGAGGCTCAAATATGTGGGGTGGCTTAGGGTTTGGGGTTTAGGGGTGGCTTAATTACGGAGCTTTCGGGAGTTTTGTATGATGAGATATCATCCCTGTGACCCCAAACCCTACAAAATAGTAGCTCATGACCTCTCAAATTAGATTAGAGGGTGGCACCCATAAAACAGTAGGTTTTTGGATCCCCAGGTCTACATTATATCCCTTATTCAACCTTGAAACCGCAGATCCTGCCCCCCCCCCCCAATTGCTTAGACCCCGAACCCGAAGTGCAGCCCTCGCCCCGAACAGAACCCCCAACAGCTCCCAAATACAGAGCCTTGAGAGTAGGGTGTAGGGTTTAGGGTTTAGGGCTTAGGGCTTAGAAAGCTACGTGCTCGTTGACGGCGTCTAAACCCTGCACCCTGAAACCCTAAACCGAAACTCTAAACTGAAGCCTAAACTGCCTAAACACTGAGACCCACAACCAAAGCCTGAATCCTAAACCCAAGCCGTCCACCCTCCCCAAAACCCAAAACCCTAACCCCTAGCTAACGCCCGGAGCCGCACGGAATTACGGCGGATGATATAAATCCTGCATTACCCCAGAATAGGGAATACACCATAATTCCCATAGTTTAGGGCTCTTAAGGTATTGCAGGATTTAGATCATCAACAGTAGGAAGTATGGTCATAAGTACCTCTACTGCTGTTACAAGTAATTATAAGTATAGCCACCGCCAAGTTGTTAAGTCCCATGACCCTTTAAGCAAACCCTTTAGCACTGCTTCCAGAACCCTTATAGATCCCAATAAGGATCCCTGTATTCTAGAGCCCTTATAGCTCCCCTTAGGAAAACGGAACCCTATGTAAGAGACACGGCCTCTGGGGTGACAAGTGCCGGGACCCCAAGTGGTTGCTCCCAGTGCCATCATTCTGCAGGTTCTGCCCCCAGGCCCAACCTCACCGCGAGGTAGGGCTTAGGGCTTAGGTCGGGGTTAGGTGGATTTAGGAGTTGGGCTTCTGGGTTTAGGGGTTCGGGGTTAGGGTTTTTACGGGTATGTTAGGACCTCGTTTTCCTGCAATTCCCATGTATGGTTTCGGTGTGAAGGGCTAAGGGTTGAGGGTATGCGCGTTTGGCTTGGTTTCGAAGAGTTCTTTGGGAAACAACCTCGAAGTTCTTTGAGCTGGCTTTGCGGGGTTTTGAAGCGGTCTTTGCGAGGTATTTGGAACTTTCCCTTCATTTCCGTCGAATATGGCTGAACGGGCGCAGGAAAGGCTAAAGGGGTCTCGCGGTTTAGGGTTGAAGACTTGCGGTTAAGGGGGAGGTAGGGTTTCAGAGTTATTGTTCGAAAACATTTCAACCTCGGTGGCATGTTTGGACGGTTCATGGTGCTCGGTGTTTAGGATCAGGGAGAAGTTTTTGGGCTGTGGCAGTTCCTCGCGCCAGTGCACTGAACATGCCAATATGAATTTCGCCAATAGGCGGGGGCAAGCATGTTGGTCATTCTGCCGTGCGGGTCAGGCCGACAGCACCACCCGTTTGCTTCTTTCAGCGCCCTCATAGGTTCAAAGTTCATAGTCGTTATCCTGGCAACGGTCTGGCAAACCTCCTACATACCCGAACTAAACCCTAAACCCTACATAGAAGACGCCGACGCTGATATGCAGCTTGCCTCGGTTTAGGGTTTAGGGTCTTCCTTTCGGTAACATGTCACTAGGGTTACTACCTGCAAGTGCCTCCGTGGAGTCATCTGCCACAAGGTCAGCCTCGCTGAATGCTGTGTAATTGCAAGAGCTGCTTCCGAAGCTGCTGGTCTCCCAGTATCCCAAAGGCTCCATGTACTTTCATAGCAGATACTTAGGCCTGAAAGTGCCAAAATAGGGACCCCTTTAAGGCCTAAGTAAGTAGCTACTATAAAGGTACATGGAGTCTTTGGGTATGGAGGTTAGGGTTTAGGGTTGAGGGTTTCGAAGCCCTAACCCCCAAAAAAGGCTAGGCCTTCAAAACCAGAGAACACAGGAGCACCCTGGGTTCTTGTTAGCGGATTCTATTTATAAGACACCATGATAAGGAAACCAGAGCATTTACTATAGATCCCTATTATGGTAACTTAAATAAAATCCCTTAACAAGAGCCCATCCAAGGACACTGCTGACAACTTCTCGTATAATCTTAGCACATTTGTCAGTATTGAATTGCTATTATTGTAAATTAATTGAATTGTTATTATTGTAAATTGCTACAACTAATATATTATCATTGTTATTATGATTATTGTTATTGTTATTGTTATCATTATTCTTATTATTACTAGTATTATTTTTATATTGTTGAAGTGATAACAATAATAATAATAACTACTGTTATTGTGATTGTTATTGTTATTGTTACTGTTCTTGTTAATAAGATTATTGCTACTATTATTGTTATTATTGTTATTATTATTATTCTTACGAGCACCCTTATGGCCCCGATCGCTAAGCAGGCGGCTGCTGTTCACGCTGCCGACGCCGCTGAAGTTCGATGCGTTGGTGCTGGCCGTCGCCAGCGCTTCTGCATCCTTGGCTAGCAGGGTTTAGGGCTTAGGGTTTAGGGCTCAGGGTTTAGTAGGGTTTCGGGCGATAGGCTTGTAGACGTATCGGGCTCAGAGGGTTGGGGGCAGGTAAAGCGCTTGTGGTGGGTTGTTGTAAGAGCCCATTGTGCAGGGTTCCTACTGCAGTGGTTCCTAGAGGTTTGTTGAGTGTTAACCCCCACAGAACGAGGTAGACCACATATTTGGCTATGTAAGTTGTTGCGGCGTTTGATGCTTTCTTTGCGTGTTCAAGGTTCGAGAGTTTAAGCCCGAAACCCTAAACCGTAAACCCCGAACCCTACGCCCCGAATTTAGCGGTTCGAGGTTGGGGTCTGGGCTAAGGACTCCAAGTAAGGCTCGGCTTTATACTTTACGGTTTAAAGTTTAGGGTCTAGGCTTTAAGGTTTAGGGTTTAGAGCTTAGGGCGGGCCCACGCCCATCGGCTGCCACTTCCGCGGCGGAGAGGGATCCGCCTGCATCTCGGTGTCATATGCCATCACACAGATGTCGTGCCCCGGTTGCCACCCCCATCCGTACCAGGAAGCCCTTCACTTTAGGCAAAGGAGATTCCAGTCCCGGCCCAATAGAGCCGAGGCCTTGGAGGTGCATATGCAGGTTTCACCATTAGGCGAAATTACGAGCACCCTTTGCTGGTAGAGCGACGCCACCACCCATTGGCCTGACTCGGAGGCTTGAAGTTTTTGCAACAAGCCCTTTGCCAGCTCCGCATGGCTTTGATGAGATGCCTCCACCAGGTGGCGAAGCCAAAGGGCTGTGGCAGGGTCCACCCCTTCAATCCATGTCCACCATGACTCCAAACGGCGGGGGCGGGGAACCGAGTACTCCCTTTTCGGGCACAAGGTGGTGGTGGTGGTGGTGCTAGTGTTCCTAAGCGCTCAACTGAGCCCTGAAGCAGAGCCACCCATTGCCTCTTCCAAGGCGTTCTTTGCTTCGGCTTGTTGAAATAGTTCCGGTCGAACTTCCAGAGTTTTAAGCTCTGCCGATCGTCTCTGGGCTCCATCCATGCCTCTGGGGAGGATGCTGAGTGCAGTCTGATGGCATAGAGAACGGTGATAACCCATGCAAGGCTGCCTGTCTCAGACACCACTTGTCACAGCGACCGCTTCTCGTGAGAGTGCACACTAGCCCATCATCTGCACTGGTATTGCCGATGCACTTCAGCTCCGTAGGGTCTAGGGTTTAGGGTCAGGACTTCCATTAAGGATTCTGCTTTTTGTCAAGGGGCTTTGTTGGGCTTCCGGTAAAAGAGCCCCGCACCAGGAACCCCGAAAACTTCACTCTCACTCCCTTATCGAACTCTTAAAGGACCCTTAAAGGAACCCGTTAGGATTCCTCTAAGAGCTTGGGTTTTAGGGGTGCTTGAAGGCTTTTTCTCCCTGGTTCTGCATAGGGAACGGGGGAATGCGGTATTCGGACTACTATAGGGGACTATAGGGGACCTTAAGGGACTATCATAGGGATCCATTCCCCCATTCTCTACTCAGAACCCGGGAGTTTTGTGTGGTGCCTTGACGGATGTAAGGTCTCGGACCTTGCGAACTTGTACTGGGGTTCCTTCAATAATCAGGGGCTCCTCTGAAAGATCTTTTAGGGGCAGGACATATGGCTAGTTCTCTACATGAGGGTCCCTTTTTTGGGGGGGGTCCTTTTGTTGAAGGGTGCCGGACTATGCTGGGTACTTAAACGGGGACCCTAATTCAGAGAACTATCCATATGCTTCTATGATAGGGTTCTTCTAAGGTTTAGGTATTGTATTAGAGACTGGACTTAGTTGGTGGCTTGCGGCTCAGGGTTTCAGGAACGCGGGGCTTCGGGGTTAGGGCTTTTAGGGCTTTAGGCGTTTAGGGTTTAGGGGTTTAGGGGTTTAGGGTTTAGGGGTTTAGGGCTTCAGGAGTTTAGGGTTTAGGGGTTTGTGGTTTAGGAGTTTAAGGATTTAGGGTTGAGGGGTCAAAGTTTAGGGTTCACAAGGTCTTTCTGGGATCACGTGGGATTCTCATCCGGTTGCGGCGTTCAGGTGTTCGCGTGTAGTCATCGCTTGCAGAGGTTCCATGGTCTGAGCCACAAGATCAGCACTTTTAGTTAAGGTTTAGGGTTTAGGGTTTAGGGTTTAGGGTTTAGGGTTTAGGGTTCTGACAATATTATCAGTATAAGCAAGCACGATAAACTATGTAACTAAACATACAATAAAGGCACAAGAATTACAGACACAACTGTAGCTTCTTTGGTACAAATACAACAACCTCAACTTGTTGTTACAGAAAGCCCTAAACCCTAAACCTTGAACCCCTAACCAGTACACCCGGCAAGATCTAAACCCCAAGTTAAGCCCTGAACCCTAAACCCTAAACCCTAAAGCCTAAACCATAAACCCTAAACCCCTAACTCCTAGACCCGGAAAGCTCTAAACCCTAAGCCCCTAACTCCTTAACTCAAACATAAAACACAGAACTGTTGTTTAGTCCGAGCCGCCGTGGCCTTACCGGCCGACCGGAGGGACCCGGCAGACTCACGGCCTTAGCTTTCTTAAGGCTGCGTTTAGGGTTTAGGGCTTAGGATCTAGGACCTAGCATTTACGGGTTTAGGGTTTAGGGTCTGGGGGTTTAGGGTTTAGGGTTTAGGATCTAGGATCTAGCGTTTAGGGGTTTAGGGTTTAGGGTTTAGGGTTTAGTGTCTCTGGGTTTAGGGTTTAGGGTTTAGGGTTTATAGTGTCTAGGGGTTTAGGGTTTAGGGTCTAGGGTTTAGGGTTTAGGGTTCAGGGTCTAGGGTTTAGGGTTTAGCACCGTGGATTCGAGCGCACAGTGCGGGGTGATGTAAATCCTTGATTAGTACCCCCTTTTTCGGATTGTAACAAAGATCCGCCTATTCGGACCATGAATGACAAGTGGGCTATTCATCTGGGGTCTGCATGAAGCTGTGACCTTTCCAGCTCAGGCCTTTGCGCGATTTTGAGCGTTGGGTAGGGTGCGATGAACCCTAAACCCTAAACTCTAAACCCTATACCCTAAACGCTAAGCCCTTTAAACCCAAAACCCGAAACGCTAAACCCTAAACCCTAACACCTAAACCCTGAACCCTAACACCTAAACCCTAAACCCTAAAACGGCTACCCCTGCATCTTCCAGCCGGGATTGGGGCTACTAGACTCCCAAGCCTCGCCGTTGGGATAAAAAGAAGACTGCTTCGAGGGATCCTTGAAGCTTCATGGGTTTAGGTTTTAGGGTTCGGATTGAGGGTTTAGGGTTTAGGGTTTACGGATGTCGCGATGTAGGGGTTTGGGGTTTTGGACTTTCAGGTGTGTAGGGTTTAGGGTATAGAATACTTTCAGGAACCGCACATGCACCTTCATGATAGCCACAATAACAACCCTTACGGCACACCCAACACCCTACTAAACCCTAGATAGACTCATAAACATTCTGTGGAACGAGAACCATGGCGAACATAGTTCCTTTATAGTGCAGTTGTAAGTAAGGTAGCCTTACATATTACGTCTAGACGGTTTAGGGCTTAGGGTTTAGAGCTCAGGGTTTAGGGACACGAAACCCTAAACCCTAAACCCTAAACCCCTAAACCCCTAAAGCCCTAAAGCCCTAAAGCCCTAAAGCCCTAAAGCCCTAAACCCTAAACCTCAAGAAATCCCCGGATCCTTCAAGGAAGGAACACCCCCCACGGCCTGATCACTGGAGGGCTTCCCGGAGGCAGCGGCGGCGAGTCCTGTCAGCGAGGTGCGTTGCCCCTTATAACTCAAAAACCCTAAAGACCCATCGGCTCCTAAGTAGTTCCTTTTTATGGTTTATTATATTTAGAAACTTATCAAAAAAGAACCACTTAGGGGCCAATGGGTAGACCCCTGGTAAAAGTCCTTATTTAAAAAACCCACTCATAGAACCCCTCTGGTAACACAAACCCAGTAAACTCCTTCTAAAGCCTTGTTAAAGACCCAGAGGGTCCATATACCATTCATATTATGGTTTTTGGGGACCTAATTCCATCATAGTCGTATATATGGGCCCTTAGGGAAAGCCTTACTAAATCCAAGGGCTTCTCTTGGACTTACCTTTGGTTAGTAGGGAATGGAGGAATGGGAACTATTATAAGTACCATTACTACCATTCTTCCATTCCCTACTAACCAAAGGTAGGTGGAGAGAAGAGCACAGACTGGCCTGAAAAAGCTGCTCAGTCGACAGCTCCAGAAAGCTTTTTGGCGTACGGGCTGGAAAGGGCCGTAGAAGCGGGGTCTTGTTAGGTCTGATAGGATGGAGGGTTTAGGGTTTAGGGTTTAGGGCTTCTTGCTAAGGTTTCCGACCCCTTGAAAATCAAACTAAACCCTAGACCCTGGCAAACCCCACCCCGCGCCCCTCCACTGCGGGCTCCTGGCAGTCCAAACTCCTTGGGCTGTCGACGTAAACCTTCATCCACAGGCTTTAGGGGTTTAGGGTTCAGGGTTCAGGGTTTAGGGTTTAGGGTTGGGGTGCTTTTTTGGGCTAGGACATTTGAAGGCTACAAGGCCAAGAGCGGTTTAGTGCTTCGGGCTTAGGCTTTACCTGCGGTCTTAAACCCTATGCGAGCAGTTTGTGTACGACTTTGTGACTGGATCCAAAGGCATTAGGAGATTGTGTCGAAAGTTATAATGCTTTGAGCTCGGGTTCTCAAGAGGGGCAGCGCAGTGCGCCGCTTTATGGTTTTGGGGTGTGTGTGATTGCTGTGCCTGAGTTCGGGTGAGGGTTTAGGGGTTGGAGGTTCGGGATTCGCAGATTGGAAAACCCTTAAGGGACCCCTGTACGACCCTTGAAAACCGCGAAAATCCTGTCAAAACCCCGATACACGGAGGGCCAAGCTTCCACGTAAGCTACAGCTCTGGGAATCTTCTTCAGTGCAGGGATACTGGCCTCTCTTTCCTGCTGGGGCTGCTTGAAGGTTCCCGGGTAGTTATAAGTGGGGTCCATAAGTGGGGTAACAATACTTATAACCCACACTTGTCAACCCCAATTATGACTACCCTAAACCCCTCAACCCCGACATCTTAGACCTCCACTTAAAAACCCTAAACCCAAAACCCCAA
>CAJNJA010005300.1:0-17851 GCA_905231915.1 Symbiodinium necroappetens
GGTTTAAGGTTTGGGGCATAGGGTTTGGGATTTGCGGCATAGGGTTTAGGATTTGGGGTTAAGGGTTTCGGGTTTTGGCTTACTAGGAAGAGTACTGTCACTGTAAAATTTCTACAGGTTGCTATAGGGATGCTATACAGCTACTTAAAATCTGCCATAGGGCTACTTTAAGGGTATTATAAGCTGAATTACTTCATGTTTTCTACAAGGTTTCGTGTTGGTAGGTAGTTGCATCAAGTTGAGTTCCAGGAAGTTCGCCTTGTTATTAAGTACTTATCAACACCCATGAAATCCTTCCCAGATGCGAACCAGAGGTCTGCTCGTTCTTTGCTTTTGTTGGGCTGAGGGTCTAGCTACTGCTGCACTCAGTCTGTGATTCAAAATTCCTGCTACAGTTGAGCCAACCGAGCAGCGGGCAGAGCGATTAGCTTCAAAGCATCTCCTGGCCCAGAGCCTTGGGCCTGAATCCGAACCTCTATGGGTTTAGGGTTTAGGATTGAATTAGGGTTTAGGGTTTAGGGTTTAATTAGTGTTTAGGGTTTTATTAGGGTTTAGGGTTTAGGATCCACCAATGTTCCGAACACTCAGAGGCGTCAGCAGCCGACGAGAAACTGAGCGTCTGATAACCATTCAATTCATCAAAAAGGGGCTTCTTGCTGTAGGAGTCTATGTCAGGCACCAGCCCATTCACCCCCCCGTATATCCCTGAGACTCCAGCCCCACACACAACAATGAGATTGCATGTTTTCTGCCACTGCTCAGTCGGGAAGCGATCCATGGCGAGAAGCTTATGACGACGGCACCTATCACAGGTCTTCCTGGCGAGTCTTCCCAGAATCCGGTTCGGGCGTTGGAGTTTAGGGGTTTAGGGGTTTAGGGTTCAGGGTTTAGGGTTTGAGTTGCTAATGGTTGAGTTTGGTTGGCAGAGGGTTGCAGGTCTATTCCAGGCGGTGGCATGAGCCATGCTGTTTGTTGTCGCATGGCAACCGCCATACGCTAGGAAGCCACTTACCCATGTAAAAAGGGTCTGTAGACTATGGCTGACTATGGCTTTATTGGGGGAGAAACGTTGAAGCAGACCGTCTTTGTCAAATGGAAGGGGCTTTAGCAAGGATCCAAATCCCACGGCCTTGTGTGCCATGCTGAGAAGGATCCAAGCTCAAGCATGCCTTCTGCCCATCACAGAAGTAGGTGAGTCGTGATATGCTATGCAGCCACTGTCACATTGAAGGAAGTTTGCAACAGAACATGTGCTTGTTGAGTTTGCCAACACTGTTCCTTTGCTCCTTTATTATTGTGTTTGCATGTGCGTATACACGTATATTATTCACTTATTATTATACATACATACATACGTACGTACGTACATACATACGTACGTACATACGTACATACATACATGCAGCCATGCATCCATGCATCCATGCCTGCCTGCCTGCCTACCTACCTACCTACCTACCTACCTACCGACCTGCCTACACACATGCATACATACATACCTACATACATACATACATACATACATACATACATACATACATATATACATACATACATACAGTACGTACATACATACATACATACATACATACATACATACAAGTATATCTTCAATAAGGATGGCTTTTGAGGGTTCTGGTAGGGTGTTGGACCGAGGGGAACCAGGGCTTAGATGCTCGACTCCTAAGCCATAGCTTTCCTGTAGCTTTTCGGTAGCTTCATTTTAAACCAAGGGGTTCCAGGCCTCTCCAGGCACATGGCCGTGATAAACAATAAGCCCAAAGCCGTGAATCTTGCAGTCAGAACCGTTGAGCCCAGCAGCTTGTGTTACTTGATGCTATCTGACGCGGCTCTTGCTACAACTCGGAAGTCTACAGCTCAAATTTTAGTTGTGGCCATGAGCTGCTGCACGACCTTATCTTGGTGTGTGTGTGTGTGTTTGTTTGTTTGTTTGTCTGTCTGTTTGTTTGTTGCCGCGGGGTCAGCAAGCTATATGGACCGACACCGCCTCTCCAAGGCACTGCACCCAGACTAGCCAGAACCCTACAACAACTGTGACGGTCGCCCGGAATGGTACTTAGGTAACTCGATCCAAGCCTCAGCCCTGAACCACGAACCTCCTATATTATATTATATTATACTATACTATACTATACTACACTATACTATACTACATTACTTTATGGTATGTTATATGATACTATATTATATTACCCCCAAAGCCTGAACCCTGCACGCCAGCGTAAAGGCGACTGCGATGTGCTTCCACAACGACGCGGCCGCTATGGCCGATGCGCAAGGTCAGGCGGAGGCAGAGCTTTAGGGTTGGGTTTAGGGGTTTAGGGTTCAGGGTTTAGGGTCTATAAAGGGGTGTAGGGTTTAGGGTTAGGGATTGAGGGATCAAGCCGTGCAATGGATGCTAAGATAGTGTGCTGTAAGGCACCGTAAGGGTTGCAGGGGTTCAACGTGTGCTGGTCACTTATCGTTACTGGTTCCGTCAGTATCATCATGCTTCGTGGTGGTGGTGGTGGTGGTGGTGGTGGCGGTGGCGGTGGCGGTGGCGGTGGGGGTGGCGGTGGGGGTGGGGGTGGGGGTGGGGGTGGGGGTGGCGGCGGCGGTAGCGGTGGTGGTGTTGGCGGTGATGTTGTTGTTGTTGCTGTTGCTGCTGCCGCCGGTTCTTGTACTGTTGATGTTCATTCTTGCTATCAGGGTATGGTGTTTTGACTATGTTCGTTGCCGCTGTTTATATAAGGCAGATTGTCGCCGTGAAATGGTGTAAAAGTCTAAAGTACATGCTATCATACTCAACTACCTTTTGCTGCGACCTGTGCAGTCCTTTTGGTTTTGACGGTGCTAATTCCGGCTGCTTGCCAGGAACTCATCTCACGATGGTTGAGCTGGCTCCAGGCCTCTGAGTGCGGGAGAGAGGAAGAGAGAGAGAGAGAGAGAGAGAAGAAGAAGACAGAGAGAACTATTCTACCTGCTATAATTTCTAAACCCTAAACCCGAACCCCTAAACATCTCTGAGGCAGGAATGCAAAGGTTCGACATGTTCGAAACTTTGCTCACTTGAGCCCGAAGCCATGCTCGTACGGTTCAGGGATCAGGGTTTCGGATCAGGGTTTGGGTTTAGAGTTTAGGGGACTAGGGTTCAGGGACTAGGGGTTAGGGTTTGGGGATTAGGGGGATTAGGGATTATAGGGCTTCGGCTAAACCCCAAACCCCTAAAACCTCTGCGGAGAGAAAGGGTCAGTACCCAAAAAAAAAACCTAAACCCCTGAACCCCTAAACCCTAAATCCCAGACTCGACACATCGGCACATGGGCCCAGCCGACTCCAGGCCCAGACCCACACGATGCCCTGCGTGGTCCGTTTCGATATCATGGCGCATCGACTGGGCCCGGGCAAGGCGGGTCCCGTGGGTTTTTGTTTAGGGCCTTGAGGGTTTAGAAGTTTTGGGCTTAGAGATTGAGGAGGTCGACGGCCGTAGGGCTTGTATCGGTGTAGAGGCATGGTTTGCAGGTTTTCCGTGGCTTTCTGATTGAAAGGTTTAGGATTGAGGCGTTTTGGGTTCGGGGCCCTTTCGCTACGGCGACAACCTCTCACCCCGTAGCCCTACACCCAAACCCCTAAGCCCTGTAAACCCTAGTTAAACCCAAACCCCCTAAGCCTTAGAAGCCCTAATTAAACCCAAACCCCTAAACCTCATAAGCCCTAAGTCTAAACCCTAAACCCTACAAGCCCTAAATCTAAACCCCAAACCCTATAAGCCCGATAAGCCCCTAAACCCCGACACTCCGAAAGATCCCTGGCCTCAGAGAGATCTGACTTCGAGGCTTTGGTTTTTTTTGGGCTTGGCCAGGTAAATCCCAGAGCTTGAGGATGATCCAGGTTTAGGGGTATAGGGCTTTAGGGGTTTAGGGGCTTAGGGGTTTTGGGGTTTCGGGCTTAAACGGCTTAGGGGTTTAGGGGTTTTGGGGTGTTAGGGGCTTAGGGGTTTTGGGGTTTTGGGTCTAGAGTTTAGGGGTTCGGCTTTCAAGGGGTTTAGAAATTTAGGGCTTCAGGGTTTTGGGTTTTGGGTTAGGAGAGGATGATCGAAGCCTCGTTAAAAGTTCTCATTCCTGATGGATCATCAATAGTATTTTGTTTATAGAGTTATATAGTCTCATAAACTGAAACACTTAGCTAAACAATTAGTTATCGTCATAATAATAATAACAATAATAATAATAGCTATAATACTATATAATTTTATAGCTGTTCACTTTGTTCAAACCCTAAATCCCAAGCCCTTGGGGTGATGAGGCGGCTGTGATGACTGGAGAGCTGACCGAGCTTGGCGGCTGCTTCTTGGGTTGGCCTGAGGGCCCGCAGGCAGGGTTTAGGGTTTAGGGTTTAGGGGCCTTCGGGTTTCGGGTTTAGGGGCCTTCGGGTTTCGGGTTTAGGGGCCTTCGGGTTTCGGGTTTAGGGGCCTTCGGGTTTAGGGTTTAGGGGCCTTCGGGTATAATGAGCACATATACCTACACAAATGCCATGCGCATTTAGGGGGACATACATCTCGATGTTCGATCTCGACCGACATGCCCATGGGCGTGTCTATCCACGGACAGTTCCACATATGAGCAGACCAAGAGGTCAGCTGCATATGTTCATGAAAGGTTATACCCCGACAGCAGGCAAGCAGATGCACAGAAAAGTGTTGCCGCCTTTCTGAGGCACCTTGTCCGACACGGCTAAAACCCTCTCTCGCCCTCTGTTGGCAGAAAGCACCGAGGTTTTGCTTCGATCCGGGGGACTGCCTAACACACGAAAAGAAATTCGTGAGCTTTAGAAAGAGAGAGAGAGAGAGAGAGAGAGACAGAGAGAGAGAGAGAGAAAGTACTGCGAAGTTTGAGCTCGGGGAACATAACATATGTTACTATCCTATGGTTTTGCAATACAACGGATAATAAAGGACAAGAAAAATGAATGGAAAATATCTGAAAACCGATGCTCAAACTATCCTTGAACAAAACACCCCCGAAAGCCCCATAACAGGTGGGGGGCCTATTGGCCGGGGGGCTTTACTCGCCCCTTAAACCCTGGGAAAGAAAGAAAAGAAAGGCACATGGATAGTTCGAGACATCGATAGGCGAATCAACAACAGCAGCCGTGGAATGCATTGACACCCGATGGATTGGGCATGTGTTTCAGATGCATGCAGGCAGCAAAGCGCATGTGCGTATGCACATATCCAGCACAAGGAGAGAGGATGCAAGCGGATGGCTATGTGTGTGTGTGTGAAGCGCCTGTTTAGACAGGAAGTGACGGATAGGCGCATGCTCTCAGTGCAGTGAAGTAGCTCAGGCACGAGTAAGTTTAATTGTCTTGGATGTGAACATGTTGATGCACTTACAACATTAGGAGCTTTCTGGTACCACACTCGCCCCCCGAAGAGTTAAGCCCTGTGCAGGTCGTCTTCAACGCGATGCTCCGCGCATGCTTCCGGGAAACTGCGGCGGTCCACTGAGCTCCTGCAGGTGCGGAGAAGTAAACAACAGCACTCAGAATTAGGGTTTAGGGTCTAGGGTCGGAGAGCAGCAATCAGGATGGGATAGAGCTGGTGAAGCGCCAAGCAGCATTGCAAAAGAGGCTCCAGTGATCTTGCCGAGTCTCCAGTCTCAAGCATCGAGCGATCCATGCGCTGAAGGCCTCCCTATCCTATGCTGTTCAATCGTTTCATAACCTTAGCTTCAAGAACTAGTCGTTGTGCTTTTCCATTGTTGCTAGTTCCATACCAGCCACCTCGAACAGTTTCGCAGTGTTCCACCCACGTTCCGTCTATGTGCCGCTGCTACTGCCAGTCTTGTCGGTTCTGTTAGACATTCCCTGCTAGGGGCTCCTGATTGCAACTACACTATATTTGCTAGAGAATGCACGCGTGCTGCTGTCTCGACGATGGACCGGTCGACGATTTTGCTGCCCTCGTCGCTTGGGGTAATGCTAGATGTGGCGGTCCCAGGGTTTCCGTGGAGCTTGGATTTGCTGCATGTTCTTCAGCTGATCCTGCATGCGCACGACTGCTGTTACCGCCACCTCTAGGCTCAGCTGAAGAACGTGCACAGCGATGGATCTGCTGCTGCCACTGTTGCTGCTGCTGCTGCTGCTGCAAACAGTTGCCTTTGCTAGCGCACTGCGGCTGCTGCTGCACCTGAGTACTACAAATGACGAAGACACCTCAGCTCGCTTTGCTGCTTCATCGATTGTTGTTGTTGTTGTTGCTGTTGCTAGTACATGTGTAGCACGTAGCGTACAGCACTGCAGTACCTCGCAGGCCATGCCGACATGTATAGCAGCTGCAAGGATTGCTCGAAACAAATAGTCTGTCTGTGCCAAGCGCGAGCGAACAGGCGCACAAAAGACCGAGGTTCCAGTGTTTAGCGCATGAGGGTTGAGGGCTCAAGGGCTTGGGATTTTGGGTGTCAGTGTCAGGGTTCAGGGCTTTTGACACGGGTTCAATCGTGTGAATTTTGTGGGACTGGTGCGGGCGGTCGGACGGAAGATATTACTTGACATGTTATGGCGAGTCGGCATGCCCAGCATGCCAGGCACAGCGTGTGGAGGACAACAGCATCAATCCGTAAAAGGGTGTTTGGTGGTTGCTTCATATTTGTGCCGGCTACACAGCACAAGGAAACGAGGCTTTGCAACCTGTCATACGAGCCCGAATTAACCCAAAGGCTAATGCCACTGCTGAACACCGGCACCAGTTGCCGATCGATAGTCGCACTAGGGCATTGACATGGGTATTGGGCCAATCAACTGCATGGCTTCTGTCCAAGATATGGTACCATGCAGTTTGCAATGATTGGCGGTGGTCTTTGTGCTATCTCTGTCGAGCTTGCTTATATCTTCACCTGCGTGTAGTTTCGCACGTGTCTAACTTTGCTTATCATTGCAATCTAGTGTGACAGCTGTCAAAAGCAACGGAACAGCCTCGTTTTGCCTAAAATGGTTTCGGAGTGTTTCCGGGATGCACAGCTTCAGGCTCGGCTTGATGTGCCGTGTAGTGACACTTGGGTCGCGCTGTGGCCAGCGACCAGGCAGGATGAAAGCACCACCCCGAACATGTCGAAGTTCGCGGCCATGACGGAACTTTAGATCTTACTACTATAGTACTATAGGAGTCTAAATAGTTACCCATACTATCCTGGGTTCCTTATTGTAACCATATAACACAGAGAAAAAATGCCCCAAAGCCCTACCCGAATTATTAACACTTCTACAGTCACTACATGCCCTGAATCTATTGGACCACTCTAGCAGTCGGGAAACACCAAATCATGAAGCCAGCCAAAGAACCTTAGCGCAGGTTGCTTCAATATCTCGACATCGACGAGAGCGCGAAAGAAGCGCTGTCTACGATACCAGTTGAGAATCAGGTGAGCGCTCTTGTGCCTGATCGGTGTGCGTGACCCCCTGCCCCCCCCCGCTGCCGCCCCCCCACCACCTCCCCAAATGCCCAAGCCATGAAATTCTGACGTCTGCGTCCCCAAAACCACCACAAACGTTCATGCTCTAGCCTCTAGGACACTGAGGTCCCTGAACCCTAAACCCCTCGAATTAGGACCTCTAGGACACTTGAGGTTGAGGAATTAATATTGATAGATTCGAGTTCTTCCCTGCCCCTCCAGGTACCTACTATAGAGGGTACCAGGTTAGGGCTTAATAATAATTTAATAACGAAACTGATGATCATCTCAACAGTGCCTTGCTTCGATGCCTCCCTTGCTGGCCCTGCAGGATGGCACCACAGGCCCACAAAGAAAATGACAAAAATACTAGAGTAGAACAGAACGTTATAGTAGGATTTTGATATCAGAAGGCGCAGATTGCGTCGTGAACCGTGCTCGCCGCGTTGCTGCGTGAAGTTGCTGTTGTTGTGGCTGTAGCCTTGAGTGCCCTTGCCTATGGCAATGATGAGCACCTGCCGAGTGTTCCGGCTTTCTGGACACACCTAGCACACGTCAAAATCAACACTCGCGTCTAGTGGGTTGTGGTTAAATTAAGCCACACCTAAACTGTCGCCTGAAGCCCTATACGCAGCCTCACCCCAGATGCCCTCGAAGTATTGCGTGGATCCGTTGCATGCGTGTCGGTGGCACCACGAGCGGCGAATCATCCATCAGCTTTGCGGAAGGCCCAATCTTCATTCCGAGGGCGCGAAAGCGAGCAAGATGAATCTACAGGTGTCCTAAAGTGTAACAGTACTACGCAAAATGCCTGCGAGACCTGAACACCTCTGCGTCTTCCGTCCCTAACCTGCGCTGCCTGCCCATGAGACGTATAGACCCAATTGTAGAACCGTGGAGGGAGCCTTTTACGCAAGGTAGCCTGCAAGGGAACCCATAATAAAGGATTGCTTAAGAATTGAAGGTTGAGCTGCTGGAGGAGTTGACTGAGCCCATGCCCCAGTGATTGTTCATGGACAGCCGACGGAGGACGAATTATCAACAGCAGCATGCTCAGCTCAAAGTCTTCTATATCATGTCAACCGATGCCCCCATCGGATCTCTTGTATTTTCAAGCGACTTTTGTTCATCCACACCTGGAGGAGCGATTCGATATTGAGTTGCTCATATATGACGTTACAGGCTAAACCCTTGAGGCCACAATATCGTTAAACACAGGTCAGGTTAGTTTACAAGTACTGACTGTCCCCCCACAGTCAGTATGTATGTATGTACGTACGTACGTATGTATGTATGTATATGTACACACCATCGCAACATCACCACACTGTTCTAATATAATTATTGCCGCCCATCGACCGGCCTACGACCCACGCGTCTCATATCCCGAATCCTGAACCCAAACCTGTGGAAGCAGCTGTAAACCCTAAACCCAGGGTTTAGGGTTTTAGGGTTTAGGGGTCTAGGTTTAGGGTTTAGGGTTTAGGGGTTTAGGGTTTAGGGTTTAGGGTTGAATGAACCCTCCCCTAAACATGTCGTTTATGCTTCGAGGGCTCTCCACTGCTCTGTCCTTTCAAGGTCACTGCTGCTGCCGTTGCTCCTACGCTAGTGTTGTCCTTCCATACTTACCCTAAGCCCTAAACCCTTTCAATTGAGGTTTATAAGGTTCAGGGTTTAGGGTGTAGACTTCAGGGTTTGAAGCAGCCACAAGCAACCCGGATTCCTGGCATGCGTAGAGGGTTCAGTGCTGAAGAGGTCTAGGAAACCTAATTTGGGTTTAGGGATTAGCGCCGATTTTTCTAAGGGACCGCAGCAGAGTCCGGAAGCACTCCGCATTCATCGTCAGCAACGTCAAGCGGGTGAAAGAAGGTGCCCAGAAGCCTGTTTGATGAGCTTGAACTTAAACCCCCAAACCCTAACCCCAAATCCTAAACCTTAAACCCTAAACCCTAACCCCTAAACCCTAAACCCAAATCCTAAACCTTAAACCCCAAACCCTAAACCCCAAAACCCAGAGTCGTGGCCTCTGAATCCCGAAACCTTCCCTCCGTGGTCATATCGGAGTTGAAGGTTGAAGGTCGCTTTATGTTTCAGGGCATTTGGTGGTTTTATGGGTTCAGGGGTTTATGGGTTTATGGGCTTAGGGTTTAGTGTTTATGGGTTTATGGCCAATGGGTGTTGGGGGGGGGGGGCGTTTCAAAGGGGTGCTAGGGGTTTACAGGTTCGCAATAGAGGGTTTTCTGTTGACTTTGGGTGGGAAGGTTCAAGTAGACGGAAGGACGTGTATTATGTTTTTCGTAAGTTCTTTGCTTTGAGCTTGTTCTAAACCCTGCTCAAAGCCTTATGCCCATGAACACCTTAACCTCCCAAGCCCTACGCGCCCTAAAACCGGAAACCAAAACTAAGCCCTCGGACCCTAAACCCGAAAAGCCTGGATCCTAAATCTCTGTGGTTTGAAGTGTGGGCCCCTTGTATGGGCCCATAGGCCTTTCTAGGGACCCTTACAACTACATACAGGGTAGAAAGCAGGTGCGTAAGGATCCCAGGGTTAAGGGCCCATACCTGGGGCCCATGGTTTCAACCTTAGAAAATCGTGATCGGAAGCTGGATTTGGGGTTCTTGCCGAGACGAGGATGGCTTGATGTCAGGAGCTACCTGTAGCCGTCATTGTTGTTCTCTTTCTTGATTTGACCCGTTTGGTTTAGGGTCCTACAAGGCATTGAAAAGAGGAACTACACTGGACTCTATTAAGTACTTGGGGTGCAGGGCGCATAGGTCGATTTCAATATCGGCATGTTCAGTCTTTACGCCGAACCCGAAACTCAAAACCCTAAACTCTAACTCACAAGGTCTCACAGCAGGAGCTTATTTAGGGTATCTTCTCGTTTCTGGCTTGGGAGAGAGCCCACAAGCTTTCCGGGAGCACTTCGTGCTGGCTTAGAGCCCACCCTAAAGTTTAGAAACCCTAAACCCCTAAACTTGAAATTTCTAGTCTCTCATGCGCTAACCCTCAGCCCCCTACAGTGTGCCTCAGAAGAAAAACGCGTCATAGGTTCGTCTCAAGTTGCTGGTAGACTCTTGCGGCTTCAGAAGCCTCAAACTTCCAGGGTTTAGGGTTTAGGGTGGTTTAGGGTTTAGGGTTTTAGGGTTAAGGGTTTCAGGTGGTTGAGGGGTTAGGGTTTAGGGTTTTAGGGTTTGGGGTTTAGGGTTTAGGGGTTTAGGGTTTTTAGGGTTTAGGGTTTTGGGGTTTCAGCTGGTTTGGGGTTGTTCAGTTTGCGAAGACCAGGTACCTATCGGTCCCGTGCGCCCAAGGACAATGGCCGGGGTCCCTGACAAAGATGCGCTCACTGTTGAAGCTGAAGCTGAAATCGGACAGTTCGTAAGTCATACCATTACATCATGGTACCCTAAACCCTAAACTTCCCTAAACCCTAAACGCTAAACCCTATAAACCCTAAGCCCTATAAACCCTGAACGCTAAACCCCAAACCCATTATACAAGCTTCTTCACTAGATTCTCGTAGCGGGCCTGAAGTTAAGGCTTTCGCAAGCTTCGGAGCCCCAGCAACTCGTCGAAACCGTCAAAACGGCTCAGGGTTTGGGGGTTTGGGGTTCAGGGGTTCTGGGGTATCGGGGTTTAGGGGTTTTGGGTAAGCGGCTTAGGGGGGCCAAGAGTTGAGGAGTTGAGGCTTGTCAGCCTGCAGAGAGGAAAGCTGTGGATCGATAAGTTCAGCTGCAGAGGGGCCCTTTGTTATACTAGCATAGGTTCCAAAAAAGGGGTCGAAGTCTGATAAGATGGGCTGTCGGGAGACTGTTGGCTTCTCCGTCGTGCTGGCAAGAGGGGTTCCGCCGACACTGCTGTCGTCATGCTCGCCGGCTATTCCCGGGAGAGCTTGCATTGCTACCGCTCCGGTTCCCGCTGTTTTGGTTTTGCCGCCTTGCTCAGCCTCCCACAGCCTTTTTCTGGAACGCTTAAGAAGCTACCAATCCCCATAGAGCTTTTGTAACACAAAAAGGCCTAAACCCTAGAAGCCCTAAACCCCTAGAAGCCCTAAACCCTAGAAGCCCTTAAACCCCTAAACCCTAGAAGCCCTGAACCCTAGAAGCCCGTAAACCCCCCATAAAAGCCAACCTTATGAGATGCTTGACTTGTGGACTTGGGCTCTGGGAAACTGAGCTGCACAAATCCCAGGCCCGAGGTTCGGAGATCGCTGGAAATCTTTGAGGGTTTAGGCATTTAGGGCTTCAGGGTTTATGGGGATTTAGGGCTCAGGGATTTGGGGTTTTTAGGGCTTATAGGCCTAGGGTTTAGTTTAAGGATTTAGGGTTCCTGTTTCGGCAGAATGTCTGCAAAAGGTATCCCAGTCCTAGTACCCTATCGCGAATCTCTCCAACATGGAGTTTAACTTGCCTCGTCAAGCGCGTCAGGTGATGGATACAGCCATAACGACTTCAGGGAGTACAACAGCCGTCGTGATCGACATTATGACTACACCAGCTACCAGGACGAAGCCGAGGCTCGCGAAGCTGGGGCTCTCTCTTCGTGCGAAGTGAACACGCTGTAGATGTTGTGTGGAGATCGAGTGCTGGTTGAGTCGATGAGGTTGTGTCATTGTTGAGCAAGTTTCCAAGGTGCATGTTTTTTGTTTTGTTTATGGGATTTCTGGGTGTGTACTGACATGTTATTTCTTGCAGTTCCATGTGTTTCACAGCTTGACACTCGTGCCCTTTTGTATTTGGGACCTTGTTCACACATTAGGGGCCATCTTCAAGTCTGAACCTCATCGCCTTTTCGGAGGCCTGCACATCCCGAGAATGCGTGATATTCATGGCTTTCTGATCTCAAACACACCAGAAGTCGAGAACACCTGGAGCCTCACTTTCGCTTGCAGGCACACTCCTGTGATTCTCATCACCTCTGGTTGCCAACACATCACATTAGGGCCCGCCTGGCATTTTGTGAAGCCGTGGTTCCAGCTTCATGCAGCAGTAATCCTGGGTCCTTGTTGGATACAATTTTACAATTTCGTTAGTTGTAACAAAACCCTAGTAAGGATCGAACATGATTAATTTTAATGTGGCCCCAACAGGGAACCAGAATTACCACGCAGGTGGCCAATTCACCTCACGACAGTTTCGCCTGGTCCGCCCTCGACGAGAAGGTTGGTGGCGCCGGGGTTCCGGCTTTGGGGCTTGGATCTTTCGAGCATCGCGTCAAACTGAAAGATGGGCGTGGACGGCCGGTGATGTCTTCTAAGGGCCTTGGGCATCGAGGAGGAATGCAGGGCAGTTCATGGTTCTGAATCCCTACAGAGCCCTTCTAGAAACCTGATCCACCCCGTATAGAAACCTTCGAGGCCATCAAACCCTTAAACCCTAAACCCCTAAATCCCTAAACCCTGTAGATTACAGCCCTTAAAGGAACTGCCGGCGGCTTCGATTGTTGCATCTTTCTGCCAGGCAGAGAGGAGCCTCAGCCTTGTTTTGTAGTTCCTTGTTAGGGTTACTGTACCTTTTCGGATTCCTAGATATTAATAGCAGGAGTTACAGTGGAGACGACCGGTATATTACAGCACATGATGGTATACTGTATGGCTACAGTGCTGCAGTATTATATAGATGGTCTCCCACGGCGATCTGCAGGAGAGAACTTTCATTTTGTGTTCTCAACTGCTGCTGCAGCTGCTGCTGCTCTTTCGCCTACTGCAGCGACGATTGCCACCACTGCGGCTACGAATATTCCTCATACCTCCAGAAAAGGGTGTTTGGACACCAGGAGCCTATCGTCAAAGCCGAGGCAGCATGTGTCATGCAACGTGGCAATGCTGTCATTTTGTCGCAGCTTGGCTTGGGCAGCAGCACTATCAAGACTGGCTTAGGTCTACTACTATGTAGGCAGTTCTCTAAATTAGAGTCCCTTTCAGGGTCCTTTTTCATAAGGGTGCCGCAGTATATTGGGGACCTAAAAAGGGACCCGAACTTGAAGAACTACCCATGTGTAGCCTCTCGTCTTGGGCAACTTAGAACCGGCCCAACCAGAGGGCCTTGATTTCGCTTCCATGGGACCTAAGCCCTAAACCCTGAACCCTAAACCCTAGCCGTAAGCCCTAAACCGTACTAAAGACTAAACCTTTCAGGGCCGGAGATCGGCTTGAAGCCTCCGTTCAACGAGGCACGAAGATCGGCCTTGAGCCGGACCTAACCATTAAATCCCGATGGTAGAACCGTAAGCCCCAAAGCCCCTACAACCCCAACATTGCAAGCCTAGAAAGCCCAAAATAAACCCTACATCCACAGCCTCAAACCCTAATTTCACCCATTAAAACCAGCATAAAACACAGCCGCACGGCATGCGAAAGCCATGGTCGACGCGGAAGCTGATGCCGGCGAGGAGGAAACGCCTTGCACACCTGAAAAGGGCACGCAGATCCAGAGGTATGTATATACTTGTTGGATGTTATTAATCTGTGTTTAAGTTACAGTTTAGCAAGGGTTTGCAGGTTTGTGGTTTCAATTTTGCTTTACAGTCAGTGTTGAAGGTTGCAGCAACGGTGACTGTGACTTTGGCCAAGTAGCGGTGCAAATGGACTGCAAGTAGCCATGATACAGCGGACTCCTTGATCGAAGCTGAAGCGACAGGTGAAGTTGTGAACATGCTTTCTGTATCGCTGTTGTCACTTTGTTCAGTTGTGCTGCTATAGTTGTTGTCATCTATTGCCTCCAGACTTACCGCTAGACCATCGCTATTGTTAGACATACGGCCATCGACAGCCTACACTTGTGAGGGCAGCATGAAAGCGAGAAAAAGGTCAATAATTCTGGTTACACGCTACGATCCTGGCCACCAGATCACCGCAATTGAGTCGGTCACGAAGAGTTGCAATGGTCGTTTGAGTTTAATACAGCGGCCGTAATCGTTAGACGAGGATTTCGGAAAATGTTGTAACATTTAAATATTCAGGAACCCGATGGAACTCCATTCTAATTATTTGTTAAGGCTGGTATCTCACACACTTCGAAGTTTCCAGGGGCCGGTAGCAATGACAGGTGCATTCGACGACTAGTACTTCGGAGACGCGAATCATCCTTGCCATCCAATGTGCGGTTCTGGTTACGGGGCTCAGTGAAACCACTGTCATGTCGCCGCTATTGACTTCCCAGCAGGATTAGAACCTTTTCTCGCTGTCTCTACCAGATGCAGTCACAGATTCTAAGGCGGATCAGCAAGCAAGCCTACAGTGCATTGGCATGACCTACTCCTACTCCTCACTCCCCCTACAACTGCCTGCTACTCCTCCGATTACTCGCGACGTGGTATCAGTCGGTATCAGTCAAATTTAAGACTGCTTTTTCAAGGGGCAGAACCGCACTCCCTAATTCCGCAACAAACTGAATCATAATCCCCTGCACTTCAATACCCAAACCCGCACACAGGCCTGCACGGAACTGCCGTCTGCGGCCTCCCTCCATGAGCTATCCGAGTTGCCTGGCCAACGTGACTAAGATGCGGCCCTGAACAAGTAGAACAGTGTTTTGGTGTATCCTATAGTTACACAGGACTGATCTCAATTGCAAAGTGTGCCGTAAATGTTGCTGTCGGCTTCTTTCTTATTGTGTGACGGGGAACCGATTTGCAGAGTTGCATTGCTGAAGTACCTACACGCCTCGTCAGTCATGAGATCTCTTTGATCAGCTGCAGCTTTGCGAGCCCTACAGCTAAACCTTGAACCCCTAAACCCTAAACCCCTAAAGCCCCTAAAGCCCCTAAAGCCCCTAAACCCCAAACCACTATACCCTAAACCACTACACCGTAAACCCCGCAAACCCTAAACCCCTACAGTCCATACACTCTAAACCCAAGCCAGTAAGAGCCGGGTCGCCACGCCTTGCAGATGCTCTGCTCTGTGACCAGCCGAGGAAAGTCGTGCAACTGACCAAGGCGCAGTAGGGGTTCCCCTAAACCCTAAACCCTACTGTTGATGATAGAAATCCTGCATTACCTTAAGGGCCCTAAACTAGGGGAATTATGGTAGATTCCTTATCATGGGTAATGCAGGGTTTATATCATCAGCCGTAGTGCATGGAGCCTCAGGGTTTAGGGTTTAGGGCCCCTAAACCCTAAAGAGGGTCGAGACTTCAGGCTTCCGGCCCAGACTCCCGGACTTTTCGGCTGAGGGCAGGGCTTCGTAGCTCCAGGTGCCTTTAGGGTTTAGGGTCCCTGCGGTACCCCCCTCTATACTTGTTGTGGGCCCAGGCAAACAAGAAGAACCGCACACCCCTGAGGCCGTCGTCTTCCTCTACACCCTGAGCGATGGCCACGAGGTCCGGCGGACGCTGCAAGAAGCCGCGGCCGAGGAGGAGGCCTCATGAATTTGTCTTTGGTGGCTTTAGGGTTTATAAGTGTAGGGTTTAGGGTTCAGGGTGTAGGATTTAGGGTTTAGGGTTTAGGGTGTAAGGTTTAGGGTTTAGGGTGTAGAGCCCATTTTTCTGAGGGCGTATGCGAGGTTGCCACGGTCTTATTTTTGGTGAAACGCACGCGGGAGATAAAGCCATGTTGAGCAAGGATGGGCAAGGTTTTAAGCGGTGCAGGTTCTGTTGTGCACGCGCAAGGATTTTAAAGGAGTGCAGTGGTGATTGTTGAGGCGGCTCTATCAGCTGAGTCCTTCAGCAATGAAGTCAGAGGATGACACTTAGGCTTAGGGGCTGAGTCGAGAACCTTAAACCTCGTGGGGCATATGTAAGCATACTATAATTCAAAAGGTTAACCTTTTTTGGGCTAGGGTACTCAGCGACGAAGTAGGGTTTAGGGTTTAGGGAGTTGGTTTTCCAGAGCCGCAACAGTCAAGATCCCGAGGTTGTGCAGTCAGAGTTGTTTACAACCCTAAACCCTAAACACTAAAGCTGAACTACCAAAAGCAGGCGCACTGGATCACATTCACGTTATTGTGGAACTTGCGGAGCCATCTGCGCACGCCCAATAACATTGTAGAGCAGAGGCAGGTATGTAGTTGAGGGTTTGGAATATAGCCTGCGAGAACAGTATATAAGGATCTATCTTCCAGTTCTCAAGCCATGTGCGCCGACCAATGTATCTCCTGGTGCCAAGCTAGATCCTAAACCCTTTATGCACACAGGCTTAGCGCGGCAGGTCTCAATCGAGCTTGGAATTTGCATTTTGTAGACTGCATGTGTAGGATGTTGGATTTAGATCACCTGCTACATCCCGATATAGTCCCTAGATACGTCTTCAATAACGACTGTGCTTGTGCGTAGTATACCGCACAACCCCTATGTAGCCATGAGTGAGGGGCCAAATTACAGCAGGACAGCCCCTCAATCCGACTGACTTGTAGAGGTTCTGATGAAAGCCTTGGATCAGGTGCGAAGAGCCCTGAGAACCCGTCTGTTCAATTGCAGGCCCTTTTGAAAAGGTGACCCGAGGAACCCGCTTTCCGGCGCTCAGAATAAGGAAAGCCGTTTTGGTTTTTAGATATTTAGATGTTCCTTGTAATCTTGTGACGTTCGGACTTTAGACTTCGTGAAGGCCCTCTGAGAAGTGGACAGCATTGGATGTGTCAATGTGCAGGCTCACCGCCAAATGTGAGCTCCGAGCTGTAGTTTTCATGCGAGAATCGCATCGTAGGTTGCCAGAAGCCCCTTTCAAACGCTTCCGCAGTTAAAGCAGCTCACGGCGGCCGTTGCCAAGAAGTTAGAATGCCACCGCCAGCATGCGGAGACTGGGTTTTCCAGGAGTTGGTTGGGGTTTCGTCATAGGTGTCGATATGCATGCTAAACCCTGAACTGCTTCTGTTTAGGGGGCTGAGGCTTCGGGGTATCGGGAGCTTGGCTTCAGTTTGAAATTTTAGGGTTGAGGGTTCAGGGTGAAGCCCTAAACCCTATAAACCCTAAAAGCCCCAAACCTCTAAACTCTAAACCCCAAAACCCCTAAACCTTAGTGCCCTAAACCTTAAAACCCCAAAACCTTAAATCCTAAACTCTAAACCCTAAAGGGATCGAGGGTCTCACTGACGCAAGAACCAGAAACCCTCTAATTTAATACAGAAAGAACCCCGAGCCCCATTTAAAAGGATCTTCTTGTAAGGCGCTCCCCCCTCTACGGAGACTTCAAGAAGCCGTCTGACACTAAACCCTGTTGTACTAAACCCGGTTGTACCAAAACCCTGTTATACTAAAACCTGTTACACTCCTAAACCCTAGACCCTAAACCCTAAACCCTGAAATTGTGCCAGCATGTTGCGGTGTCTGCGGCCTCGATCACCTCAACTTCGATCCCCTCCTCCGGCCTAGTCTCTCCGCTGTCTTTGGGGCTACCCCTTCCCCTTTCAAGGATCCCAATACCCATAGGCTCCATAAACGAACTACTATGGAGCCTATGGGTA
>CAJNJA010005301.1:0-14573 GCA_905231915.1 Symbiodinium necroappetens
TTAGGGTTTAGGGGTTTCGGGTTCACGGTTTAGGGGTTTAGGTGTTTAGGGTGTTCGGGGTTTACCCTGAAATATCATAACCCCCGCTCTCCCGTAGCTTGCAATTAGAGTCTCCACACAAACCCAAGAATCAACCCAATTGGTCCTAAGTACTGTTATGGGGGATACTTTCCCAAATCATAATGATAATTCCGAATATAGAAACCCTACATTCTACTATATCGGTCCTTTGGACCCTTTGGGTGATGCTGCAGACAAGCATTGAATCAAGGAGCCGACTGGATCTAGACCCCTGCAACGTGCACCACACAACGAAGCACAAACTCCGAAGCCCGCAGCACCCAGCCAAACCCTCTAAACGCTCTAAACCCTCTAAACCCTAAACCCTCTAAACCCTCTAAACCCTCTAAGCCCTTTAAATCCTCTAAATCCTCTAAACCCTCTACCCTCTAAACCCCTCAGCCCCAAACTCTCATCCAACGGGGCTTGGGTGAGGCCACGAGGCGACATGCTTTCTTCAAGCCCAAATCCTACATGGGGTCTAGGGCCTAGGGTTTTAGTTAGGGTTTAGGGGTCCAGGGTTTAGGGGTTTAGGATTTGTGGCGGTCACTGTAGCTAAACCCCAAACCCTAAACCCCTAAACCCTGAACCCTAAAAAAGTGCCACTCAAGTTCGCGAGCAAGGGGTTTAGGGTTTAGGGGTACAGGAGATCGGCTCAGGGTTTAGGAAATGAGTATAGCAGCGACATTTCGGATCTCTCGGCTGCAGCTCAGGCTTTACTGTTCCATTGTCAACTGCCGGACTTGTCCCTAATGGTCCATGTATCCATATGAGTATACTTTGACCCTGAAGTACTTTAAGGCCTAAGTATCTCTATTTGGGTACATGGACCCCTAGGGTGTAGTCTATAGCAGGGTTTAGGATTGTCAATTACTAGACTTGCGGGCGACACGAAGACACACTGCCTAACGTGCTTGATCTCTCCATGCTAAGAGGAAGTTACACTCTAATCCTAAAGGCCACGAAACCCTCGCACCCGAATACACGGAACTCCAATTCCCGAGAACAGACAACTGAATCCCAGTACCCGTACACGTGACACCCTCAACCCCAAACCAGTTACCTACAACCCTAAACCTCTAAACCTTCAACCCCAAGTATAGATCTGTCATATATCCCTGGGTTAAACCGTAAAAGGAAACCGTCAAGGAACCGGCGACCGCGAACAAATACCCTTCAAGCAAGGCACCAGCTGCCCTCCGAGGATCTTTTGCAGAGAGAAGAGGAGAAGCTGTCCGCCTCTTCTGGGTCTCAGGGTCACGGGCTGGGGCTTATTATATGGGGTATTGGGCTCTCTGAGGAGCCACATGAGCAGGCAGGGAGGGCGCTGTAGGGCTCACCAAAGAGGTCATCCGAAAGAACCTACCTGCTTAACAATATATGTATATATTTTTTATACATACATGCATACATACATACATACATACATACATACATACATACATAACTAACTTATAAGGAAGTCACAACAAGGAACGCTAAAAAGCTAGGTTACCAGGGAAAGACCCACATGTTTAAGGAACTATATTATAGATACCAACATAAGGAACCCTAAACAACGTAGGTCTTTTCGGCTGTAGGGTTTAGGGCTTCAGGTTTACGGATTGGCCTGAATAACTGGAGCCGGGCTTCGGTGTGTAGATTGCAAAATCGTCTTGTGAAGGAGTTTGAATGCACTAAGGACCGGAGGCTGTAAACATTCAAGCTTCTTTTCGGCTTTAAGCCCCTACCTTAAGCCCAAATAACCTACATTTTTGACGGATGCATATAAAGAACTCAAAATAAGGAACCCAACAAAGGTAGGTTCTTTAGGGTCCAGGTACTGCCCTGAGCCCGCAGCCCTAACGAATCCCAAAGCTGAATGCGAGGCTCTGGAGACCTCAGCCATGAGAGCCGGACTCTCGAAGTTCGGCAGGTGCAGGGTTTAGAGGGTTTAGGGCTTAGGGTGTAGGGTATAGGGTGCTGGGGTTTAGGGTATAGGGTGCTGGGGTTTAGGGTTTAGGGTTTGGGGTTTCGGGTTTGCTGAAGATCGCTGCCTGTGCCGGCGGCGCTGTCGAAGAGAGCTCCAAGCAGTTGCATGTTTTCTGCAACGGTATCCTGAAAACAAGGGTTTAGGGTTTCGGGTTTAGGGCCGTAAGCGCTGGGGCGTTGGGGTCCACATGGGTGGGTTTTCGGGTGGAAGCTCCACGAAGCGGGTTTAGGGTTTATAGGGTCTTAACATGAGCCTTGAGCACATGTCAGATGCATAGCAGAACTGCTGCCTGAGGCCGCTGCAACGGAACGCATTCTGCAAAACGTATTATGGGCTTGCTGGCTCTAGTCTACGACGACTCCCATGGCCCCAAACCCTAAACACCAAGTCCTATACGCGCCTAAACCTTTAAAGCTAAAGCCCTGATCCCGTAAGCAGCCCTCGCACAACACTCAAAGGATACCTGCAGACCTTATAGTAACCCGTCAAAAAACCCTAAGCCCCTTGGAGCAACACTAGCAGGAACCCTAAACCCCGTATAGCAACCCTTCGATCAACCTCAAGGGAACCCTGCACCTCTCAAGGGAACCCTGAACCGTTGGGTCCAAGTAATGTAGAGGCCTTGAGAATTAGAATACGGTTTTGGGCCTCTTTATAGTATGTGTAACTATAATAAGGAGCCCCAAGGAATAACAGTGGGGTAATTATATAGGCTTCTATATTACCTAATAGCCATATACTCTACCGTAACCTAGATACTTATCCGTCACAACAGCACCTTACTATTGGATCCTGTGGACTTTTGGGGTAAGCCTCAAACCCTACACCCTACCCTGAACCCTAAACCCCTAAACCCTAAACCCCTCAACCCTAAGCGGAACCCTCAAAGGAACGGAAGGACCTTGCTCCTTGAGTTGAGCCACGAAAGCGGCCACTCGACCAGGCCTTTGCGAAAGGGATCTCAGCAGCAAAACGAACTGCTCCTCAGAAGCCAGTGTTAGGTGTTAGGGTTTGGGGTTCAGGTGTTAGGGTTCAGGGTTTAGGCTGGTTTAGGGGTCAGGGCTGATAACCTAGCGGGGTTCCAGGTTCGCACACTCGTGTGGTGAGTTTGTGGTTTTGAAGTCACGAGCTGTCAACAGTGTCGAGTCCTGCTTCTTCCAAGTCGAATCCACTCGCACCACCAACACCACTGCCACCACCAAGGCCATCACGACCATCAACAGCAAGATAGATAAGGTAGCAGTGTAGTAGTACCCGTCTTTGTCTTCAACGCTGCTGCTGATGTTGCAACCCACCCGGGAAAAGATCAAATTCAACAGGACAGAAACAGGACAAACTTCCTGAACCATCCTGACCCCTATAAACCCTGAACCCGTAAACCCCTACAGCAATAACCTTAAACCTCTGCAAGCCTGCAAGCCCCAATTTCCCAGATGGGGGTTTCCGAAAATAGGGGACCCTACTACAGTACCCTAAATAGTAGGATCCTTATTATAAGGACCCCAAATTAAGGTGCCCCTTAATTTTCGGAAACTCCCAGATTGCCGAGGCACGGAAGCAGCCTCTGAGACTGGTGGCCGGTCCAAGGCCAGGAATCCGTGCAGAACCTTTGCAGAGAGTGAAGGCTGTCTTGGGCTTTAGGGTTTAGGGCTTAGGGTGTAGGTTTAGGGTTTAGGGCTTTGTGATCTGTCTTGGGCTTTACCCTAACCCCCCGGGTACCTACTATATAGGGTACTAGAGCCCCTAGGGCCCTATATAGTAGGCACCTGGAGGGTTAGGGTTAGGGCTTAGGGTTTGCCTTGAAGGTTTAGGGTTGATGGAGCTTTGTGGTAGGATGCGGTTTTTGGGGTTTAAGGTTTGCGGATCTAGGGCAACAGATTTACAAATTTTGAAAACCTTAGCACATCTTAGCAACCAAACCTGAATCTTGGTATGACAACTCTCTGCCCAAACCGCTTCTAGGTTCCCCAGTAACCCCTTAATAATAAGGGTACCCCTTTTCTTAATGGGGACCCCAAACCTAAAAAGGGCAAAAGGGTACTACTGTGGCACCTTAGCTTGTAGGCTTCTGAGAGACCTATAGAGGCCCGAAGGGCTTGGAGGAACAAGGATTCGCTGCTTGCGGGGGGTCGAGGGAATTTGGGATTCGTGCTTCGTGTTTCTTACATGGGCTTAGGGGTTTGGGACAAGGGCGTTGTGCTTGATTCTTACGGGGTTTACTTGGAGGTCCAGGGGACTTAGTAAGTCGGTTGTAAGTACGGTTATAATTTGGGTAACTCCATTTAGGGTCATTATTATAACTCTACATATCACATACTTACTAAGTCCCCTGGACCCCTAAGTAGGGGTACGGGGATCCGGGATTAGGGCTACTGAAAGGGAGCCTGCAGGACGAGCAACATTGGATCAGAGTAGAGCTTTCAGGGCATGGGTTTACCGCAGAGGGCCTAGAGGTTAAGGTTTGGGGTTTAGTGGGGTTTAAGGTTGTAGGGTTTAGGGTTGAGGGCTTTTAGGGTTTAGGGTCTAGGGTTTAGGGTTTGGGGCTTTCGGGTTTTAGGGTTCAGGGTCTCCATGTCCACCTCACCTCTTGCAGGCTCAGGGGACTTCGGAGAAGTGCAGTCGTGATCTCAAGACAGCTAGATACTGCTAACGTAGGGGCCTCAATAATTAGAAAAGGGTTTCGAGGTGTCGAGGAATATTATACTATAAGCATGACAAGAACCCCCCCAAAAAAACAGAAAAACAAATATAAATATATATATATTATAATATATATATATATTATATATAAAATATTATATATTATATATTATATATGTATATTATATATAATATATATATATATATTATATATTATATATATATGTATAGTCTTGGTAATTATTTAGGCCCGTATATGACTCTAACTTGAAAGCGGCCGAACCACAATTCCCCGAGGCGCTCGGCTCAGGCATGAGTTCCCCTCGACCCTAAAGCCTAAACCCTATAATCCCTAAAACCCCTAACCCCTAAACCCTATCCAGAAAAAAATACATGCATCAGGAACCCGAAGAATTCACGTGCTCGAAATCCGAGGGACCGCACTGTCGGTACGTCAGCCTAACAACCACAAAAAAATCGCATGTCGGAGCAAAAGAAAGGACACACCAAAACAGGACAGACCAAACACTATTCGATGTAAATGTGTTCTTTCTCTTTCCCTCTCTCTCTCTCTCTCTCTTCATAGACATGAACACATACAACCACATAAATTCACCTGTGTGTTTAGAAGCCCAGATGTGCTCGGCCGAGCGGCACCGGCACAGTGTCGGAGCTCCTCAAGCAAGGCTTGCCCCAAGACCTTGCGGAGCTTGTGGTGCGGGCTTTAAGGCTTGGGGTAGGGGTTTAGGGTTTAGGTTTTGGGGTGTGGGAATGTGTGGGATACAGACCCTCTCAATAAGGTCCCCTTCAAGAGAGAGTGGCACTTCCGGTTCCCACGCTTCTGGACTTCGAAGACAAGCCTGTTGTTCTGAGCCCGATCGATGCTCGGTCCATTGTGTCGGGTCTGGTACGGGGTCAACTGGATTTTGAGGGACGCACATGCAGCCTTGAAGGAGCTCGAGTATTGGCTGTAGTTGAAGAGTTGAAGTCCCACAGCTTGTCTGTCGGGCGCGGAAGCTTCAAGGCTTTCCAGAACGTGCCTGCCCACGGCTTCAAGAACTTGCTGTCCAAGGCTACTGAGTGGGCGGCGAAGCTCTTGTGGAGCGACAAGAATTGCCCATTCGTCGAAAATCCCCTGCGACGGCGGGATCAGAGAGCTGGTTGGCAGAGCCAGCGGCTCGGAGGGCCGGCAGTAAGTCGACACCGACACCATGACGAACAGGGCCATTCTGACCTGTCCCACTCGTGCCAGTTCCACCGCCAGCGCACACCAGAGCCCCAGCGGCATGGGTTTGCGTGAGCTGCTGGGACACAGCCTTCTCCATCCTTTCAGGGCCCTCCCTTTACGAGGTCTCCCTAACGCTACCTAGGATCTTCGAGGCTTGAGGTTTTAGCGAGGCCTAGGGGAGCTCATCGGCCTTTTATATATATATATATACTGAGTGTTTGATGACTTCTGATAAAGTCTTAGAAGGATGTTTTGGGGGCTGCTGTACCCTAACCCCCCCCCCCCCCCCAACAAAAAAAAGCTCTCCCTAAACCCTAAACCCTAAACTCTAAACCCCTAAACCCCTAATCCAGAAACCCGAATCCCCTCTTGGGGCCGAGTGGTTCGTGAATTCAGCGCCGGAGCCTGATCCGCATAGGCTATATAAGTCGCCGGATGAATCGTAAGGTTGAGGTGTGGTAAGCTCACGATTCCGGGTTAAGGGTTTAGGGTACGGGGGTCTGGGATTTAGGGTTTAGGGTGCAGGGGTCCTGTTTGCAAACGTGCTCCGCAAATACGTGCTTTGACTCGCAAAGCTGGGTCTGATCACATCTGTCCAAGACGGAAACGCCGAGTATGTCAAAGCCTCACGGCACTATCATACCAAGAGAGAAAGCAACCAGGTGCTGGCACCCCCAACACACCTTCACCCATATTTGATACCGAAACTGGAAACCTAGCTCAGGGCTTGCGGCTTATGCCGAAACCAGTTCGGTCTCTCCACAGTATAGGGGGCTGAATGATTAGAACCGGGTTTAGGATAGGTTACAGTCTGACAAAGAACCCTTCAAAACAGCATGACCACTCATTCTGAATAATTTCAACAATAATGATGAATTAATGAATATGATAACGCTAATTCCGGTCAGACTGTTTCCCCCATTGGCTTGGCCCTGAATTCAGGCTTCATATAGCTAAACCCTAAACCCCCACAGTATTCTGACTTGGCTGTCGAAGGCACGGAAATGTCCTGCTCCAGCGACTGCTGAACAATGCCGAGCATTTCCTGCAGCTTCTCCTTGCAGCCCGAGGGTTCAAGGTTTAGGGCGTTTAGGGGTTTTAGGGTTTTTAAGGTTTCAGGGTCCATAGGGTTTAGGGCTTAGGGTCTATAAGGTTCAGGGTTTAGGGTCTATAAGGTTCAGGGTTTAGGGTCTATAGGGTTTAGGGTTTAGAGTCTAGGACCTTGGTCTGAGCCCTAGAAACCTCAATATCGGGCATCTCGGGGCAGTAATGGCTTCGTGGTGCAATATGGTCGAAAGGAAGAGTATGAATATGGACAAGTCGTCGGGTTTCCCTAAACCCTAGACCCTAAACCCCTAAACCCCTACACACCCTAAACCCTAAACACTTCTTCAGGTTTCTCCTTTGACTCTCCGGGAAGTTCGGAAAGTCAGTCAGTGACCCCACGGTGGTTTAGGGTTCAGAGGAGACAGCAGGATCCTGATTAGAGGTCCCCCTGTGAAAAGCACCCTTACGACTGCTGAGTTTCTTTCTTTCTCAACTTTGACACAACGCGGAAACAACTATAAGCCCGGGAACATATGGGTAGATCTCTCTTTTGGGGGTCCTGTTTATCAGGGTGCCGTGCTATTTTGGGGACCTAACAGGGACCCGAATTTAGAGAGCCACCCATATATGTATATATATATACATATATATCTGTATATATATATATATGTATGTATATATATATATAGACATGTATATATATATACATACATATGTATATATATATATATATAGATGCTTTGTGAAAACCCTAACCCTGAACCCCGAACCCTAGACTCAAAAACCCTAAACCCTAAAACCCCATGCCTTGGAACTTGAATCCCAACCCCCCGAACCCTATAAGCCCCAAACCCTGAACCCTCTACAAACCCTAAACCCTAAGCCCTATCAAGCAATGAACCCGGACCGCAGCTCTTCAGAGCACCTGAGCTTCCTCGGGATGTGGGGCGCTGTCGACACTCTTTCGCCTCACAAGGTTTTGGGGTTTAGGGTCTAGTAATTTAGGGTTTGGGGTTTTAGGGTCAAGGGATTAGGGTTTAGAAATTTAGGGTTTGGGGCTTTAGGGTCAAGGGATTAGGGTTTAGTAATTTAGGGTTTGGGGCTTTAGGGTTTGGGGTTTAGGGTTTAGCAATTTAGGGTTTGGGGCTTTTAGGGTGTAGGGGTTTAGGATTTAGGGCTTGGGGTTTAGGGTTTAGGGTCTGGGATGGCTTGGGTTTATGGTTTCGTGTATGGCTAGGACAGGATGCGTTGCAGGGCTTTTCTACATCGGAATGGCCCTTCCCAGGTCCCTGTCCGCAGAATTCAACATGAGCCGCGACGCAGAACATCCAGCCCCTAAACCCCAAAGCCTACGCACCGAACCCTAAACCCTAAACCTGTCGGTGCGTGTGTCTTCAGGGAAGGCATGGGATCTCTGGCATGCGGATTGTAGGCGCTATCAGAGGCTCTACCATGTAACTCCAACATCACCGGGTTTAGGAGAAGCTTTCGGGGAGGCGGGGGGATCCTTACGTGGCTTCGGGTAGATTCCTTGTTATAAGGGCTTTTGAAGTCTCCTTGGGGGGGAAGCAAGAGTGTACAAGTTCCACCTCTCCCCACAGCGCTGTTTGTAAGCCACAGCCCGGTGAATGCCCACTAACTGGGATGGAAGATATGGCCACAAAGTTCGATCGTACTGGAAGGATCCCAGGGTACACTAAATATGTCAAATCGGTGCCATTGGTATCCCAGTTGTTTTTGACTCCTCGCCAAGCCCTGCGATGTTGCAATCTTTATTTACGGCCCCAAAAAGCCCCAGCTTTGTCCCAAGACCAAAACCTGGACTAAACCCTGACCCCCCCCGCATCAAAAATGAACATGCAGGAGATTCTTATCTAAAGACCCTCAAAAACCTTCATCGAACCGTATACCATTGACGCTCTAGACTCTAGACTCTAAACCCTTGAACCCTGAAAACTTGTGAGCCGTAAACCGCAAAAAACCACAAACCTACGCCCTGTAATACAGTTGCTAGAAACCCACATACAAACCGCAGGGTAACCGCAAAGGAACCCTTAAAGGAACCCGTTCAGGAATCCTTAATTAAGGAGCCCTACAACAACAAAGATGCCGAGCCGCCATGTTTCCGGCGTTCCAGCGCGCAATATTCGGGGAGAAGTAGTCGTAGGGAAGCCGCAGGACCTTAGGGTTTAGGGGTTTAGGGGTTTAGGGCTTAGGGTTTAGGGGTTTAGGGTTCGCGTTGAGGGCTTTTGGAGAAATGCTTGTAGGCCTAGGGTTTACGGTGTGGGACACCGGACCAAAATAACATCCCCATGCAGTCCCTGTGCTAGCATACTCTAGTATACCCCAAAACCGTATGACAACTATTCCTAGCCCCATTATACTCAGCCCTAAAACTCTAAACCCTAAACCCTCAACCCTCAAACCCAAACCTTAGAACCCGGATCCTAAACCCTAAACCCTAAACCCTCAAAGCCCCTAAACCCCTCAACCCTAAAACCCCAAAGCCCCGAAAGACTGTGCCCTAAGCCAACCGAACCTGCACCTCAGGGGCTGGCAAACCTGAAGCTCTAGCTTAAAATACCTAACCCTACTCTCTCTTTTGTAGGTTCTTATGATATAATACACCGTTTTTATGGACTTTGTAGGGACCCGGCAAAAACCGCAGATTCTTGGTGGGTTAAGGTGGCCATGAACCTCTAAAGATCCCATCAACGCTCGCCCCACTAGACCCAACAACCCAATGAGAGCCTCGATAACTAGACTATAGGGTTTGGGATGCTTGCATTCTAGTAAGGAACTCTAAATCATAGTATTGAGTAATTGTTCCGTCTTCCCGCGATAAAGGCCTGTATAAGGTACGCACGTGCCGTATATAGACCCCTAAGCCCGAACAGTGCTCCCCATAAACACGAAAAGCTGTCCTAGAATCTGAGGCGTCCAGCGCAGCCTTGTTGACGGCATCCTGGATTCCGCCTGCAAGAACAGGAGCGTCAGAATACACAAATTATTCGCACTCCCTAGATTTCAGGATGGGTCCTTAAACCCCTAAACGCTAAAGCTGTTTATCATACGATCCCTTGAGAGGGGGTTTCTCTAGAAGCGTGAAGTATTCTTTAGAGACGGAAGAACTGTCTCTGGTGAACCGTAAACCCCAACCCCTGAACCTCATGGTTCCATAGGCGCAGTTTTACTGTATAGGAGATCAGTAAGGGGAGTATGTCATACAGCTCTTAGCCTGAACAGTTGACCATATGGTTCCTTTCCTTGCCAAGATCTAAAGTATCACATGCACGAAAAACCCTACTCTCGTTCATTCTAACTCTTAAGAACCCTAGTACTGTTGATGATGTAAATCCTGAATTACCTTAAGGAGCTTAAACTATGGAAATTATGGTATATTCCTGATTACGGGTAATGCAGGATTTATATCATCAACCGTAGGACCTCCGCGTGGCTTGTGGCAAGGGCTGGGGCCAAGCCCAAGAGCCGGTATATCCCAATATGAACACCGGCTTGTCGCCCCTACTTGGAGGTTCATGGGTGGTTTAGATTTTTAGGGCTTAGGGTTTAGGGTTTAGGGTTTGGGGTTATAAGTCCCTTAACATGGGTTATAACTATAGTTACCCTACTTATAGCCCCACTTATATCTACCCATGAACCTCCAAGTGCTCCTGCGCTAGGTGTGCTTTGAGGTACAGCCGACCTTGCAAGGAGGTTTTCACCAGTACTCCTTCGCCGAAGCTTTTTCCAAACTGAAACCTCTCAGAGAAGGTTTTCAGCAGTAATCATTCGCCGAGCTTCTTGAAACCTGCCTACAGAGGAGCATCCTTTTTGAAACTGAAAGTAGGGCCCCCTCAGACAAACCCTAAACTGTAGACCCTCAACCCTAAGTACCTCGGCTGTGCAGCTCCAAAGGACCAGTTTCGCTATGCTTCGAAGGTTCTGAAGCTGCAGCAAGCAGGCTACGAGCAGAGTTTAGCGTTCAGGGCTAAACCCTAAACCCTAAACCCCTCAACCCTAAACCCCTAAACCCTAAACCCATACACCCTAAACCCAATAGGGTTTAGGCTTTAGGGCTTTAGGGTTTTCGGTCTGGTCTAGGGTCGAGGCTTGAGGGTTTAGGGTTCCTACTTGTGGCTTAGGCTACTTAGGGTTCAGGGTTAGGGTTTGGGTTTTGGGGTCCTTACTTAGGGTTTATGAACTATGCTTTTAGCTTTGTAGTTGGGGCTGGAGGTTGAGGGCTTAGAGGGGTTTGAGGTATAGGGCTTCGGGGTATAGGGTATAGGGTTTAGGGCTTAGGGTCTACGGTATAGGGTTTAAATTAGGGTTTAGGGTTTAGGGTTTTGAAGTCTGCTGAGCCAAACAGCCTTTGGAACAACAAAGCCCTATGTAGAAGCCCGAAAGTTGGAACATCCGTATCCTCATGCCCTTAAGGTAAAGTATAGAGAATCCCAGCACTAAGCATCCTAAACCCATGTTCCAACTTTCTGGGGTTCACTATATGTAGAAGCCCAAACCGATAGCCCTCAAAGGCGGAGAAGCGGCAAACCCACGTGACGTGACCTGCCTACTTGGAGGTTCATGGGTAGTTATAAGTGGGGTTATAAGCCCCCTAATATGGGTTACAACTATAGCTACCCTACTTATAACCCCACTTATAACTACCCATGAACCTCCAAGTAGCTAAGGTGTATAGGGGCCTAAATAATTCGAATGGGGTTTTGGGGGCCCATTATACTAGGAATATGGAACCCAAAAAAAATATCGTTAATTATTTAGGCCACTACATTATACAAAAGCGTCGTCCCACCACGTTCTCCGAGGGTTGTGGTTTTGGGTCTAGCGATCGAGGGGTGGTCCGGGCCTCTTTAAATCCCGGGAGCCTTGTATAAAACCTTTCTGAATCCAGGGTTTAGGGTTTAGGGCTCGCTATGGAAACCTGCATAGAGGCCCCTAAACCCTAAACCCTAAACCCTAAACCCTAAACCCTAAAACCCTGTATCTCCAAAGCATCCCCCAGACAGATTCCAGAGCGCCTCAAATGCTCCCAGCTCACCTGAGCAGAGCTCTTGATGCAGGGGGAGTAAGGTTCGGGGTTTAGGGTCTAATGTAGGAGCCTTCATAATTGGAATAGGGGTTTCGTGTATATTATACTATAATTCTAATGATAGCATCGGTAATTATTAAGGCCCCTGTATTGCGCTGTAGATAAATCAGCTTATAAAACCTATCCTTGAGTCAGTTTGAGCACCGCCTACTACACTAACCGATGGAGGATGGCAGGGCAAGCTCAAGCTGCGCAAGCCCCCACGCATAATCCGAATGTTCGTTTCGGGCTTGGGCGTCATTGTGGCGTGAAATATCATATCTGGCCATGAATGGTTTTGTGAGTCGCAAGCTGGAGGGGCTTTTGCGTTTGCACCTGCAGCTACAGCATCGAAGAAACTGATTAGTTGTCTGAGCCGGCACTCCTCAATGCTGAAACAAATTCCTCCTAAGTTTCCACGCGACAGTGTCCTGCGCCCCTGCGGAAAAGAACTCCATACTGCGCAGCCCCGAGGCCATAAGAAAGCCCTTCCGTCGGCATTTAAAGACTAGGAGTTAATGACACTAGTTAGTAAACCCCAAACCTTAACCCCCGATGAGCCCTCTCAACGAAAACCCCTTCCGGCCTGTCGGCAATAAGGATTGTATCAATTTAGATCCTTGCTACGCAGCTACATAGAGACCCGGGAACATGAGCTCCAAATTGCAGACCCTGAACAATCAAACGGCAAACCCTGAAACCCAGACCCCTGAATCTACGGGCACCCTCATAGGACCGCTGTAAGCCTCTATAGGAAGGAAACCTCTTGTGTTACCATGGTAAGCACACGCTCAAACCCGAAAGCCAGCCGGCATGACTCGAGCACCTACTCAGGAAACATGACCCCCCCAAGCAGCCAGTGAACATCCATCCTACGATACCTTTGCTACTGTTTTATAAAGCTAAACTCCTAACCCAATGCCTTCACAGTTCTGAACCATAGCTTAACGACTATACCAAAAATCATGCAGGGACGCTTATTATGGTGTACAAGGTATACTCATCAAATCAAAGATTTGGGAGTCTCAGGGCACGCCGTACGTATCCCAAAGCATCAACAGCATCAGCTTTCTTAAGCACTACACAACCTCTTCAACAAACAAACAAGCACCGATCCTAGATCCCGTCTTTGAAGAAACCCTAAACCCTAAACCCCAAAAAGAACCCAGCCAACAATCCTCAAACCCTAAAGCCGGACAGACTCCTATTCCCAATTCCTGGTAGGCCTCCAACCCTAAACGTCGAAAGCCCCAAATTCCGTAAAACTCTTACATCAAAAGTTAGCCCTAATGCTCGTAATGTAGGGGCCTTAATAATTAGAATAGGTTTTTTTTTTGGGGGGAGGGGGGGTTCCTTATTAATTATGATTATAGTATAATCTACCCCAAACCCTATTCCAATTATTAAGGCCCCTATAGTAACCCCGTATGGCACTCTGCCAAAGCACACGGTCCACGATTCGCGGCCCGGTGCACTGTACGGGATCCTCCCCGCCTCGGATCAAAAAAAAGCAAGACTGCACCTTAAATGATATGAATACTGTGATCCGTACTATTGATAATTGAAATTCAGAAAACCAATGATAAACTAATCTTAGTCGTTTGAGTTTTGGTTGAAGGATTGTCCTATCAGGGCATACAAGGGTTCGAATAAGGTTTTTACAAGGGCTTGTAGGGATTGTAAGAGGGTCCTGCAATGTCTTCTCAAGGGTTTAAATCCCTCAACCCTACACCCTAAACGGTGGCCTACTTACTTGTCTATTTTTCTGGGGGAACGTAAAGGGTGACCTACTGGAACGGCGATGCTACCCAACCCTAAACCCTAAACCCCGACAACAATTAATTCTTAACCTCGACTCGCCAGGCTTCAGCACTGCTTGGGGGCTTTCAAGTCGAAGGGCGCAGGGTTTAGGATTCAAGGATGACGGTTTAGGGTTTATAGGGTGAATTAGGGTTACCTAGGGTTTAGGGTTTATAGGGTTCAGGGCTTATACGGCTTAGGGCTTATAGGGCTTAGGGCTTTTTGGGTTTATAGGGCTTAGGGCCTATAGGGTTTGGGGTTTGGGGTTCGAAGGGTTTCTCATCATGCCTCGGAGTTTAGGGTGCTTTAGCACAAGTTCCTGGCTCCGCGTTTTGGGATTAGTTGAGGCCGGAGGCCTTTTTTAGGGTTCAGGGTATAGCTTTTAGGGTTTAGGGTTTAGGGTTTAAGGTTTGGGGTGGTGCACAGAATTCAAGACACGATCTTGTCCACTTAATGGTGACACCCTCTCAGCGACATCTGGTTGAGCCCTGAAGCCTAAACCTTAAGCGCCCTTAGAACCATAAGCAAAGCAGTGTGCTTAATAAGTCCGTGCAGATTCATTCTAATAAACATCCAAGAATATATTCCTCAGAATAGTAAAAGAACTCTAGATTTATAAAGCTTGTAGACATAAAGATCCTTAGCTTTCTGGGATTCCCGACACCACGTCTTGCTGAAGATCTCCTGCAGCACCTCCTGGCAGAGAATGGGGCGCCTTGGGGTTCAGGGTTTAGGGC
>CAJNJA010005302.1:0-13608 GCA_905231915.1 Symbiodinium necroappetens
TGTGTCTGTGTCTGTGTATGTGTATGTGTATGTGTATGTGTATGTGTATGTGTACGTGTATGTGTGTGCATATGTGTATGTGTATGTGTATGTGTATGTTTGTATGTATGTTTGTATGTATGTATGTCTGTATGTATGGCAAGGAGATGGCGCACGCTTGGAGGTCGAAGACCTGAATGTGGTGACAGTCCCGTCCGATTGCTGCTTCCTGCCCAGGAGCTCAGAGATAATTTAGGGTTTTAGGGTTTAGGGCGTTTAGGGTTTAGGGTCAGATCACTAAACCCTAAACCCTGATTACTAAAACTCTAAACCCTGATCACTAAAACGAAGGACACTCAGGGTACCAACTAGTCCTTGAACACTACACTCCAAACCTAAAGCCGAACTCGAAACCCAAAATTCTGCGGATCGGCTACAGGCTTTAGGCTTTAATGGTTTCGGGTTTTCGGGTGTAGGGGTTTAGGGTTTCCGGTTTAGAGCATGGAGGTTGACAGGTTTAGGGGCTTAGGGTTTGAGCTGAGACTCAAGGAGTGCAGGAACATGGCGCCCGCGGACACGACACAGAGTTTAGGGATTAGGGTTTTAGGGTTAGGGCTTAGGGTTTAAGGCTTTAGGGCTTTAGGGTTTAGGGCTTTAGGGCTGGTTTTAGGGTTTAGGGCTTATAGGGTTTAGGGTTTAAGGCTTTAGAGCTTTAGGGCTTTAGGGTTTAGGGTTTGGGGTATAGGGTTCGGGTTGAGGGATGCAGGGGATATGGGATGTAGGGTTTAGGAATTTGGATCCGGAGCCGTACACGCCGGACCATGCCTGAGTGATGAGAGTATGATCTTGGGTTCCGCGTTATTCAGCTACAACCAAGAGACTCCAATATCCCTTAAATAAGTAATATTCCTTAAGTTATAGTAGGATTCCTAATATGACTTAAGGTATATTCCTTAATTAGGGGATCTTGGAGTCTCTAGGAAAGCCAGAGGATGGAAGGGTGTCAAGCCCGCAGAGCTAGGCGGAGGACTTCCTCCCCACCCTAAACCCCAAACCTTAACCATAGAGTTTAGGGTTTAGGGTTTAGACCCTAAACCCTAAATCCTAACAACACTCCCCTAAACCCTGAACCCTGAGCCCTTAACTCCAGGACCCTTAGCCTAAAAAGCCCTGAACACAAAAGTAGCCTTTCCCATGGCCTCGATGGGGCAGTGGGACACGGGACAAAGCGGCCTGAGGCAGAGGAAAGGGCCACTGGAAGGATGGTACGCGGTTTGGTCGTAGGTTTTAGGCATTTGGGGGCCTTCATATCTAGAATAGGGTTTTGGGGTATATTATATTATAGTTATTATCTGTCTTCTTCAACAACCAGGCCCAAAAAAGTTCAAGCTTTGTATAGGATAGACCTAATATATCAGGCCAAAAAAGCTTAAAGTTCTCCCAGTAAGGACCTAAGCCATTTAATTTTAAGGGTGTACACTTCTCAAGGTTTGTAGTCTCCCGGTTGAGGGTTTAAGGCCATAGGGCTTAGGATTTGTGCTTAAGGGTTTAGGGCTTAGGGTTCATGGTTTGATTCGTTGGAATGACCAACCCCATGGGCCCTTGCAGTCGTGTTTCGCAAGGTTAGGATACTTTAGCCAAGCTTACATAGGTCTTAGGGATCTTGCTGGCGCTCAGGGTGGTTCAGGTTTGCTGATGAGTGAACTCCTTCCTACAACAGCTGTACACTAGGATACCTCGGAACCGGAAACCCTAAACCCTCACCCCTGTTTCAAGGAGCGGGTTTCATTATCAGGGATCTGCATGTAAGGTGAAGAGGCCCCTATAGCATAAGCCCTATACCCTAAACCCCTAAACCCTAAACCCTACAAGCCCTAACCTCTATATTAGCAGTCTTAAGGCTGCTCTGAAGACTGCAACCCGGCACACGGAAGCACCGGAGCTCCCCATTGCAAGGCAACTCAACGGCCAAAGATCTGGGGTTTAGGGTTATAGGGTTATAGGGTTATAGGGTTTAGGGCTTATAGGGGGTTTAGGGTTTAGGGCTTAGGGAAAGCCTTCCTCAAAAACAAAATCCGTGCAACAGCCTCGAAAAAACCGACCCAAGGAACTCGCCCTGGTTCCTCATCACACAGCACTTCTACCCATTCTTCATGGGTTTACGGTTTAGGGTTTCCGGGATGAGGTCTTCGAAACTCGACAACTCCAGGGCGAGGGCTTGAGCGTCCGCCCAAAGTTGCCCGTGACAGCACACTCGTCCTGTTCAGAGAAGGGCTGTGAGGGGCCTACAAGGGTCTATAGAGGCTCTACAAAAAAGGTCAATACGAGTTTTATAGGTGTTGAGGGCTCTGGGAATTGGATGCTGCATCATGGACTAGCGTTGTTAATGCTGAAGGAGTTGAAGCCGCCCAGATAGTGGCATATGACACTGTGCCGATCTATGTCGACATCTATAGAATCTATATCTGTACTACATCTATATCTAAGTACTTGCGTTTATTGCTTGGGTTTGAGGCTTCACACTGCCCCAGTCTCCAGGAACAGATGCTTGATGAGCTTTTTCTGCGCGGCGGCACTCTGTTTGTAGCTGGATCCCGAAGATACCCTAAACCCTAAACCCTGAACCCTAAACCCTAAACCCTAGACTTAAATACCCCGAATGTCAAGCAGAAGACGATGCGGAACGCCTGCAATCGGTGAATTCCATCTCGCTTCCTGCAGCTACCTCTTCCTTAAGGACGAAATGACCCTTAAAAGTAGGGGCCCTATATCCTTATACTATGAATTCCTATATGGTATATGAACCTTAAATCCTTTTAGGGTTCATCTCGTCCTTAAGGTTAGACTCTTTGCAAAAGTTAAGGATCTTTGTCACAAGACCCTACGGTTGATGATAAAAAACCTGCATTACCCATTATAAGGAATATACCATAATTCCCATAGTTTAGGGTCCTTAAGGTAATACAGGATTTATATCATCAACAGTATTGATAACAAAACCCAAGAGGGTTTAGGATTCAAGGCCCGACCTGCAAGCCAGCAAGCCCCAAACCCTGCACAAGTCGTCGGCTACGAATCCCGAGCTAAAGGGTGTAATACCTCTGATACAACAGTGGGTTGGAGCTGCAGGCAAGAGTTCAACAATTGCTTTGGTGTAGTTGTCCCTAAACCCTAAACCCTAGACTGCGAAACTCGGTTGCGGTCACGGCGTCCTCTTGTCCTGCCTCCATTCTGGCCACCTGTGCATCACGAGACAGGTCTGGACTTTTGCTTCGTGGGCTTGGACGATCGCACTGCCAGAGAGCCCAGTACCCCCTTAATCAAACGTACCTTGCACTATGCCGGGCTTATGTGCGCTGAATGAAGGTAACGGTATAATTTCCTTATTGAGGGGTACAGGGCGCTCTGGGCTCCGAAAATCGGGATCGAAGGACTAGTTCGAGTGCAGCCTTCGTGGCTTTAGGAGCTAGGGTTTTGATCTCTCCGAGAAAGATCCCGATTCTCAGACATGCCTAGAACAGCACCGTGGTGAAACTCACGGCACGGGACCCTGTAGCCAGCTCAACAGGAGCAGAGCCACTTTGAGCAAGGACCACGGTCTTGACATGGCCCCTAAACCCTAAACCCCAAGCTCTAAACCCTAAACTCTAAACCCTAAACCCTAAACCGTGTGGGATCCCGGAGGAGCAACGAGGTATAGGGTTCAGGGCTGAGGGAACAATTGCAAGCAGGGTTGCGAGACCGCTACCCGGTGTTGCCGCTGTAACCCGGCATGCAAAGTCGCATGATGCTTTGAGACGCGAATTTTGGGATCCTATCACTTGCAGCCCATCCTTTTTGGAAGCGACCAAACCCTGCAAGGCCACGACTACCCGGTTGTGGGGTTTGGGCCTACATCACCTTCCACTGCTCGCACCACGCTCAGGGGGAAGCTGCAAGCTGCCTATGCTCTCAACTTAGGGTTTAGGGTTTAGGTTCAACCTATGCATGAGAACCCTAAACCCTAAACCCTAAACCCCGAAACCCTAAACCCCTAAACCCTAAACCCCGAATGCTTGACCCGGCAAGACATCCTGGATGCATCTGCAACGTCGATTCACGCAGGCTGTTAGAGGCTCTAGGGTAGATACCTGCATCGAAGCAAGCGACAAGCCGGCAAACTCCAAACCCCTGAACCCTACTTGGAGGTTCCTGGGTAGGTATACGTGGGTTATAATTAAGTAGCTATAGTTACAACGACTTCTAACCATACTTATAACTACCCATGANNACCCCCCCCCCCCCCCCCGAAAATCCGAGAACACCCTAAGCCCTCAAGGTCAACTTCACTGCTGTCTCACTCAGGCAACCTGCGCCAGAAGTCGCTCGACTCGCGCTCTTCCGGAACTCACGGTTTCCTGTGACCTGACGCCCGACATCCGCAGAAAGGGATGTGAAGTGTAAGGAAGGGAGAGCTCTAAGATGCTGAAAGAGGGCATTCATGGGGTCTTCCGAGGTCCTCATCCAGAAAATCTTCCTCCGTGAAGTCAGGCATGCCCAACATGCACTGTGCAGCCAGGCTATTTGGGCCCCCGAACTCTTACTCCTCTTGGCTTGGCTTGCCACATGATACTGTGCCTTCCAGCTCTTGGCAGTGACACAGGGAGGGCTGCACCAGCATCGAGCATCACGGAAACTGCAGTCAGGGCGGATGAGTCTATCTTGAGCACCTTTTGCAGCGCCATCGCCAGCGAACTGCCCGGCACCCTTCCTGGCAGACTCATTTGGCGAAGCACTGTCCTGTGGATGGAACTGACCATCGCTCACTGCTTGTCTCCTCCATTCATAGTCCTCTATCCACCAGATTGCTGCCAGCTCGTGGTGTCTTTCGTACTGACAAAGTCCTGAACCACGGCGGAGCAGAAGAACGGCTCGAACATCATGAGCTTGAACTCTCGGCCACAGCGGATCTCGAGGCTACATGGACGTGCTTCCCACCTCCACTCTGCCTGCACTTGCTGGCCCGGTCCACAGAACTTGCCAGCAATACATGGAACCCAAGGGCGCAAGAGAAGCAATGTGATAGGCTCGTGCTGTGCTCTGACTCTGCTACAAGCCGCTCACCAACATCCACAGTCGAGAGATCCCTGACTAGAGCACTTCGGGTGTGATTGAAGCCATAAGCCACAGACTAATTACATCCCCAACTTAACTTACCCAAGCCGTAAACCGTAAACCTTTAAATGAGCCCTCCCGCCGAGACTGGTCTGAGGTCTGCTCAGCTACTCCCTAAGTTGTAGCACGGCCGCGGAGCACTCAAACCCCCCAAAATAATAGCGGTACCCTTCTGAAACGGACCAGAAAAGGAACCTACTCTGGAAAACTACCCAACTCTAAACCCCAAACCCTAAACTCTGGAATCAGCCTTTCTCTGGAACCCGCACGACTCGGTCGACCTACTGATCGCAGACTCAGCGGGCCCCCACGGCTTTAGACCCAAGTCCGTAGGCTGAGTGCCGGAATCCCTACACCCCCTTTAAGAGAGCCACAAGTAGGGTTCAGAAGGGTACCTAAGTCATGAACCCGGAAGCCCAGAATCCGAAACCTCCTACACCGTGTAAGCCCCAAGCCCTATGATGACTCTAAAGCGCTCAGCCTGAATGTCTTGGAGTTGCTCCCAAACTCCAATGGCCAGTGCCGCCAAAATCCAGACACCCTAAACCTCAATCCGTCGTCGCTAGACCCCAAACCCTAAACCCCAAACGCATCATGTTCTCAGCTCAACGGAGAACAATGAATCCGTGTCCAGCCGGGGCTTGAACCCTCGAGATCACGATCCCTCTGTGTTCAAGGAGTAAGGTCTCGGCTTTAGGTTTAGGGTTGAGGGTTTAGTTCATAAACCTGCAATCCGCAACCCTAAAATTTACGCACTAAACCCTGAAGAAACACCATTGCCGCTCAATTTCGTGCTGAAGCTCGCCCGCTTTGGGCTTAAGCTTGTTCTTGCACTTCCTACTGACGTGTCTCGCCAGCATCGATCATATTCCTCTCATCATCACTATCGGTAGGGACGAAATAAACCCTGAAAGGGTTGAAGGTCCATATACCATCTTGGGATTCATAGTAGGAGGGTATGGGGCCCCTACTTATAAGGGTCATTTGGTCCCCAAGGATGACGCAAGCCGTCTCGGCTGCAGGCGTTTTCGACAAAGACCTCCCTGCTTATGAATCCGGGCTGGAAGCTTGCCCAGCGACTCCGTTAAAGCAATTCAAAAAACAAACCATAGACTTACTTCTGCAGCATTCTAGGCCTACTAAAACTAACTGTCTAGGACTGTGTAGGGATCATCACACCGCAACAGAGGTTAAAGGTGTTAGTGCTAGGGTAGAAAATCATGTTTTGACGTCGGTATATACCGATCCTGGTAGCCTCCATACAGCCTCTTATATGGTTCAGGGTTTAGGGTTTAGGATTCTTAGCTGCTGAGTTCATAAGCACACAAAAGTGTACTCTTTCTGCTCTACAAGGGTTCATCTTGTCCCGAAAGTTTAAAGTGTACTCATTCAGCTACCAAGGATTTGAGTGTTTAGGGTTTAGGGAGAAAGGTAGCGGAGGCCTTGAAGTACCCCGGTGCCTCAAATTACAGGGGGGTCCCGACTACTAAAGTGTTACGAAGCCTTTTCCTTCAGCCCTAATCCCTGAACCCTTAATCCTACAAAAAAAACCCACAAGTAGGCGGCAAACTAATGGTCCACCACTTGTAACGGGCAATTATTCTACATTCTGTTGGGACCGGTCTTTTGGTATCGGGTGTTCTTTTTGATCTTTTTCTGGGCTACACGCCGGGCGCGTATCCTGGAGATGATGGAGGCCACTGACCTTTCAGGCAGGGCTAAAGTGCTTGGGGTTGATTGAGTTATTTCTTTAAATGTGGGTTTAGGGTTTAGTCTTAAAGATTCTCGTCTAAGGTATAGGATTTAGAGTTTGGGGTTTAGGGTAAAGGGCTTCGGGTTTAGGGGACAGACGTGTTTAGGTTCTGAGGTTTTGGGCTTAATTGCGGGTTAGGGTTTGGGTACAGTTACGGGTTAGGCTCCGCATCACCAGCAGAAACCGTGTGTTTCATCTGCTATTGAATCTTCTGGTTGCCAACACTCGCTGTGGATCCTCACGAGAAGTATTTCTCAAACCCTAAACCGTTTTGAAGATGGAGCATGATGGTGCAGATGATCGTCATGATGACGATGGAGATCATGATAGCACTCAGGGATGCCTTCGACACACAGGCATCAACGTTCTAGGGTTTTTTTGGGGGGGATTAGGTCTTGGGGGGTTTAGGGTTTTGGCCCCCTGTACCTTACCTGGGCGTGCGCACCCATAGGCTCCATAGTAGTTCCTTTTTGTGTTTTGTATTTAGGGTCCTATAAGGTAATCCCAACAAGGAACTACTGTGGAGCCTATGGGTAGAAGAAGGCTCAGGCTCCGGTCGAAAGCATCTGGGGGCTTCGGAGATTTTGCCTTCAAAGCGGCTCAAAGGTTTAGGGTTTAGGGTGTAGTAAGCTTCCCTGTAAGCCGAAACCGCACACCTGTGCAAAATTCCATAGAAAGCTAGGCACTTTCTGTGGCATCCTCGCCCCAAATACTAACCTACGTTGCTACTATCCGAAGCACGGACATCAAATTGTTATTCGATGTTTTGGACCGTTAGTGTGCCCTCTTAATACCAACCACATTGGTCCTTCTACTCATAGAACCCTCAAAATACACATGACACAGTAGTTAACCCACCGTTTTAGGCAACTGGGTCTTAACGAACACAATCTCGAAACCCTCACACCGAAACAGGACCCTTGGTGCTTAGAATAGAGTTTGGGGATATTTTGTGGTAGACGTCTATTGAGGAACTTTGCGGAATGGTGTTACAAACGAGTCCGACCCCTATATACCCAAATCGAAACCCCAAACCCTAAACCCTATAAACCTTAAAACTTGAAAACCCTAAATCTTGAACCCTAAATCCTAAACTCGGTAAGCCCTAAATCCTATAAACCCTAAACCCGTAAGCCCTCACAAACCCTATGCTAAGTAAAGCCCAATCCCTGATGTGCGCTTTTATTCCAGTGGGCCCTGTGCACGGCAAGCGGTGGCTTCGCCACAGCCAAGCTCCCCGAGAAACTGCGCAGGGATTCGCCTCACGCGTTCTCTGACTAAATCGAGCCGAAATAGGGGGTAGACCGACGCCTCTGTTCTCGTAGCATCCAAAGAGCTATATATACATTGACAGCTAGACACCCTAAACCCTAAACCTCCAAACCCTAAACCCCTATTGATAATGCTAGTGGAGGGAGTTTGCTGAGATGTTGCATTGAGTTTGCCCTATGGCTTCGGACGACCTGCCAGAGCAAGCGAACAGGTAACGAGCTGCTTGGCAGCTGCACCACACAAGTTCTGCACAACGGAGGCTTGCTTGTCCAGCCTTTCTAGGGGAACTGAAGGTCAACTTTGGGGTCGGGTTGTATCGGGATTCTTGCAGACCACCAATGACAAAAAGCTTAAAGGTCACCTGCTCTAAGTTGCAGCTGCAGACGTTCCGCCTGACTCCGCACCGGCTTTTTTCAGATACCCGAACCCCGAAACCAACCCTAAACCCCAAAAGCTAAACACCCTTGCCCTTAAGAACCTTAGAGCCCTCAAAAGGTGGGATGAAGGTAGGTGGGACATTCCCAAAATAAAACTCCTTGTATAAGGGATCCTTACTCCTGTATACCTACCTTCATCCCACCCTAAACCCTAAACCCTAAACCCTAAACCCTAAAACCCTAAAACCCTAACCCCTAAACCCTAAACCCTAAACCCTTTTGAGGCCTCCGAAAACCCTAAACCCTAGAAGCGCTACGTAAACCCAAAGGCCGTCTCGCTTCGAACATCGCCGAACTCTCTCTCCTGGGGAGCAAGACTTGGCGCTGAGGATGTTTGGGGTTTAGGTTTTAGGGTTTAGGGTTTGATGTTTAGGGTTTGATGTTTTGCGTTCATCCGGCGATACTCTAAGCCTTCTATTGGGGATGTGCTCTCGTTGAAATGACGGAACCATCCCAGACCCGCCTGAATAATCGAAAGAAGGCATCGGGGCACTTTCCACTACCCTTAAACCCGGAATCCGCAAACCCTATATCACGGGACTAGAAAGTAATGCTATTACGAATCCTTCAGATATCGACACTACATACGGGCTCCGAAACTGCATCCGAGTGGCACTCCTTCCACATCCATGCCTGGTAGCATTGATGCTTAGTGGCACCCTCCTTTACAAAGGGATCTATACGGGACGTATGAGAGTCTCTAAGGGGTTCTGTAAGGGCTATCGGGGTTCCACTATGTGGAGTTCGGGTTTGGGTTTAGGGCTGTGGATTTAAGGCTTAGGGTTAGGAATTAGGGTTGAGTGTTTCAGATTTTTGATCTTCAGTGATTGGCAGTTCGTTGAGACGAAGAAAAGACCAATAGTTGTGTACCTAAACCCTAAACCCTAGACCTAAACCCTAAACCCTAAACCCTGAACCTTAACCCTAAATCCTAAACCCTAAACCTTAACCCTAAACCCTAATTAACACCCCTGATCTGAAAGTCTTGGTTTCGCAGCATCTCAGAGGGCATTACCCTAAGGGTCCAAAGGACCTGACAAGTAGGTACTTGGGTTCTGGGTAGTAGTTTTGTAGGTTAGGGTTTAGGGTTTAAGGTTTAGGGTTTAGGGTTCAGGGTAGTATTTTGGAGAGAATATGATTGTTAGGTACTTGGACTTGGACCATTAGGGTTAGAGTTGGAGCTAGAGTATCCCGGGTTTCGGGGTGTGTTGGGTTTGAAGTTTGAAGCTTTAGGACTAGCTTGCTGTCTCTACCTGAGCCCCGAAAACCTGCTTTTTCCAAAGGACACAGGAGGAAATCACAGCAACCGGTCCTACAAAGCTTTGTGGGGGCAGCGTTTACTTCAGAGTCCCCAAGTACTGGAGGCCCCTTGAAAGCGGGATCGGTGCTAATGTAGGTGCCTCAATAATTAGAATAGGGTTTTGAGGTCCTGTATACTATAAAATTATACTGCAAGGAACCCAAGGGAATGATATTAGTAATCATTTTGGCTTCTAATATTACTGCTTCTCAGTTTGAAAAGGAATACCGTAAACCCTAAACCCTACACCCTGAACCCTAAACCCTCCACCCTAAACCCTAAATCCTGCACCCTAAACCCTACAGTAAACCGCCTGGTACTGCTTGGGAACTCCGCGTAGACTGGAGGGCCAAGGGTTTCCCACAAACAAATGCCAAGCCACCCCTTCAAAGATGCAGTAATGATAGCTTAGACAACAAATTTGCAGGGATCTTTAGCAGATATTACGCGATATTCCGGGATTAATTGGGGCGTAGGGTTTAGGGTTTAGCGATATTTCGTACAAAAAACAACCTTTTCTAGAGCCAAATAATACACCACATGATTGAAGCCCTTGTTGATCACGAGTGGTGGCTGAAAAAGGTTGGTCAGACAGGAGTTTGGGTGGGGGGGGTCCTCGGAACCAATCAATCCTGAAGGACTTTAGCGGTTATGGTTAACGGGACTGGGGTTGGATTAGGGTTTAGGGTTTCCCCTAAACCGTAAACCTCAAACCCTAAACCCTATAACCTTAAACCTTTAGGGTTTCCGCTTTAGGACTTAGGGCGAAGGGGAAGGAGCTCCATAAAGCCTCGGCCCGTATCCGGGCAATTGGGACTTCTTTATAAACACATGGGTAGTTTTTCTAACGGGATCTATAAGGGTCTCTGTAGGGTTCCGTAAAGGGATCTATAAGGATTTCTACAGGGTACTTTGTTTAGGGGTGCTCTACTATAATGGAGACCTAAAGAGGGACCCGATCTAGAGAACTACTCACATACTGCTCCGGGGCTCAGGGTCTGGGGAAGCATGGCTTGAATCTGTTGAATCCAGGAAGGCAAGCTTACCTAGAGACTCCAATATCCCCTAACTAAGGAATATCTACCTTAAATCATATTAGAGATCCTACTATAACTTAAGGAATATATTCCTTAATTAAGGGATATTGGAGTCTCTGGGTTTAGGGTTTAGGGCTTAGGGCTTAGGGTTTAAGGTACCCAGAATGCAGCGGCGACACCAAGAAGCTGCCGACATCGAACTGCTTCTCGGGAAGCTCCTAAAAATGCTGATGGTGAGCGGGGTTCCGTGTAGGGTTCCTACGAATGCCATGAAATTCCTTCAGAACGGTTCAGGGTGTAGGGTTTAGGGTTTAGGGATGTGTAGGGTTTAGGGTGTAGGGATGTGTAGGGTTTAGGGGTGTGTAGGGTTTAGGGTCAATAGGGTGTAGGGTTTCAGGCTGATTCCACTCCCGAAACTGCCGAAAGCCCAATAACCGGAACCCTGTCCTGCGCGAAGCTCTTCAGCAGTGTCTCTACCTCCCAGGTTCCAGGCATCGCATGCAGGCGTGGAAGTACGTGTGATTACGTATCTGTGTGTAACCAAAGAGAACATATATGTGTTGAAAACATGTGTATACCTGTGCCGATCTAGTTTTGTTCGTTGGTTTATACACACACACACATATATATATATAGACAGACATAAACGAATAGAAACATAAACATATATAAATACAAATATAAATACAAATACAAATATAAATATATACATATACATACATATACATACATATACATACATATACATCTACACACACACACACAAGCAGTGTTACAACAGCCTGGAGTAGGGAGTGTGTATTTCGGCTGGGCAGATGCCGGCGTCTTATTGAGCGACATCGGCTCGGTGCCGGATTTGCCCAATTGTGCTTGAACTCTGGATAAGAGCCGGCCACTCTGAACGCTGCCAGGTATTGGGTCGAATGGTTGAGGGTTGAAGGCATTAGCCATGCTTAGACTCGAAGCCTAAGTCATTCTGCCCTGATGCCCAAATGTGACCGTCTTTGAGCTTGAACAGTTCTAGAGTCGGACACCCCAAGACCGAAGACATCCGAAGACAACAACCCAAAACCAAGTCGGACCACACTTACCTCGTTCATCTAGTACGACCTCCTCCCAATACCGAAGCGAACAAAACAGAGTGTCGACGACAAGCTGAATGGCTTGCCTTCTGCCGAACACAGACATAAACCCTACCTGGAGCCCATAAGTATGTAGAAAAAAAGCCTTCCATAGGAATTGGGCCATTATTTTGCCTGCTTCTTCGGGTTTAGACAAAACCCCAGATGCCTGGAACTTCATCCCTCCGCTACATAATTACATAGACCTTCTGTCCGAACCCCGAAAGGTAAAGGACGGAAACAAGTGCACTTCTTGTTCATCGTTGCTGAGTTCATGAGCAGAATAAGTGTAGACTTTCAGTTCTATAAGGGATCATCTTATCCCAAAAAGCTTAAAGTGCAGTAACTCAGCTACTAATTGTTTAACTGTTCTTATCGGCTTACCCAAATTGCATTGTAAGCGTGGAGGTTCTATGTAGGATGAAGGATGGTTAAGGTTCTCAAAGTCTTGCACTCTAAACCCCCGTGGTGTCACGAGAGACTGCCTCGGCAGTGTCGCAGCCCAGCTTGCAGAGGAGCGCTCCGATCTGCAAGCTCGTTGGGTCAAGGGTACTTGGGTCTAACCCACAGGCTCCATGGTGCAAATTTGTGGTTTATATGTAGAATCCTTTTTGGAAATCACAAAAAGGAACTACTAATGAGCCTATGGGTGGAGATTGGTTAGGTTTGGCTCATTTATGAGATTTGGGACCTAACAGTTGTGACAGGTAGTGCTATGAGAAGCCGATTTGGGGTTATAAATCAACGCTTGTACCCTGAACCCTAACCCAACATGAATTCGATGCTTGAAGTCAAGCCTCGCGGCGGTTGAGGTACTCGGGTCAGCCGGGGTGTAAGGATTTAGGAAATTGAGGGTTTCTGAATATATAAGGGCTTAGTATGAAGGGAAAATGAGTGTTAAGGGTTTGGGTGTGAAGGGCTCAGACTTTAAGACTTAAAGTGTAAATTAGCCACCTTGGTGTTCACCTTGTTTTGGTGATCCTTATACCCAAGAACGTACGTACTAGTTCGGGTCCATATCTCGGACTCTCTATTTTCTGAAACTGCCTTTTGCCATCTCGACCCTGAAGGTACACCCTTCAGCACAGACTGAAGGGGGAGGAGAAGGTTTAATAAGCCCCCAAACCTTAAACCCGAATCGCTAAACCTAAACCTTATAAACCCAGATTCCTGGTGATTTTCTTATATATCAAGAAATGGGTCAACTCATATTGGACGAAGTCGTCTTCCAATCTCTGCACGAATCTTAGAATACTATTATATATATATACATGTACCTTAAAAAAATTAAATGAATAAAAAATATATATATATATATACATATATACTATAAACCTCGGGCGGTGGCGGGTCGGGGTGGGGCCCTGCTCGCCTTCTCCTGGTCGTTTGCCTGGGCTTGGAGCAGGAACTTTCCCCTACAGCAAACCCAATAGCCTCAATCCTTAAGAGGGGTTTAGGGTTTAGGGTTTAGGGTTATAGTAGAAGCCCAAAGTTGGAAACCCAATAGCCTCAATCCTTAAGAGTAATGTATAGGGAATCCCAGCACTAATTGGCC
>CAJNJA010005303.1:0-12550 GCA_905231915.1 Symbiodinium necroappetens
GAACCCCGCTGATGCTGATGATGCGCGCCCTTTGCGGGCTTCCGCAACCCACTCACAATTGACAAAACCGCCTCGCGCTGCAGGGCCGGTTGCGGGCACCCCGAGTGCTCATCATGCTCGCCGGCTGGCCTCCTGGGTCGTCCGCTTGCGCGTTCCGCACGGCCTAGGTCCCGCGTGGCCCGGTGGAAAACGAGGGTCGATGAAGCAGGGTCGGCCCGACTGCCGGTCGCGCCTTTTGCTAAAGCAAACCTTGCAAGCTACGGGGCTAAGCCTCGAACTCACAGGACACATGCGCTGCTGGTGCCAGCTGTTCCCCAACGTTTCAATCCGCAGAGTATCAAAAGCCCTGATATTCAGCCACGGCGTGCCCCAAGCCAAAGGGAGGGTGGGGCCTTTGTCACCAGTCCAGAAGCCGTGAGGCATTCGGTGGACTACCGGGACTGACTACCGCATGTAAGGGGTGCGTTGCCCTCTGCTCCTCCTTGGAGTTGTGATGTTGCATGTTTTTTGTTGCTTTTACTTGGTTAGGTTCTACTGGCTAGATTATCTGCTTCGACTAGAGACGATGTACTACGCAGCCCCATACGTCAGACGGTGTCCAGACCCATGAAGCTGCGCGAGGTACGTCATGCACAAGGCCATTCGTGAGCAGGACGCCTCAGCTGCATTCAGCCAAGCTTCTGTGGAATAATGTAGAAGCCTGAAGAAATATGATACTGTTCCAGTGGGTTCTCTGGGCTTTCGGGCTCCTCAACCCCTAAACCCAAAGCCCTATAACTCTAAGCCCTCGCCTCTATAAGCCCTAACGAACCGCTAAACCCGAGGCCCTAACCCCTAAACCCTAAGCCCGAACCCCCAAACCCTAAGCCTTAACCCCTATACGGCTAAGCCCTAACCCCTAAACCCTAAGCCCGAACCCCTATACCCCTAATCCCTAAGCCCAAACCCTCTTGGCTCTTCCATGGCTCAGGCTTCAGGGCTTGCAGTGTGGCGGAAAGGGGGGCTAGCTGCTTGCAGGTTCGCATGGGTTGAGCGCTTAATAAGGGGGGTTAGGGGCTTTGGGTTTAGGGGTTTATAGGGTTCAGGGGGAGTTTAGGGTTTTAGGGTGTAGAGGTTCTGAAGGTATCGTGTAAGCTTTTGGTTCACGAAGTAGTTGGCAATTTCGGTTAGGGTGTTGTTCTAAGGGGTCTTTTAACGCAGGCCCGTTGAGAATACTTGAACACACTTCCAGGAGATACCAAGGAAGAAGGAATCTGCTTGGTGCCGGTTTGGGAGCAAGGTTTTGGAACAGCAACTTCTACAGTACGCACCCCTCAGCCCCACAGCCGAAAATAATCCCTATACCCTATAAACCCTATACCCTAGAAACCCTATATGCTATACCCTAACTTACCTAGTAGTAGAGTAGGTAACCTTTCAATTTATTTTGTACGATTTTCCCTGGATATTCCCCAAGGTACTCGCAAAGGTTGACGATTAAAATGTTAATTCCCCAAAATGCTGGACAAGTAGGCGTTGGAGGTGCACCCAGAGAGACCCATTCCCGTTATACGAAGAATATAGACTTGGGAACTCTTTTCCTAGGCATGTAAGTATTACTGAAGGCTGCCTCTTTCAACCCAAAACCCTAAACCTCCTTAAACCCGAGCTTGACTGTTGGGGGCATTTGACCTGGTATTTCTGGGTTCAAACTGGATACCCTAATCTGCAGGTCATGGCGCGATCGGTTGCTTAGCATTCCTCAGCTTAACTCGAAAATGTAGTAGAACGCACCTCAAGAACCTATTCTAGCTATTCAGACCTACCAGTCCACGCCAGAATTGAGAACTACTGTACCGAAATCCTTGGTGCTCATCCATTAAATGGGTAGTTCTCAAAAATTAGGGTCCCCTTTAGGGTCCTTTTTTTATAAGGATGCCATACTATATTGGGGACCTAGAAGGGGCCCTAATTTAGAGAACTGCCCAAACCAGGACATGTTCATGGATGCGCGACCGTGGGGCAATTATTTTGAAGACTACAGGCCCCGCCGAGAAGGGATCTTTTGGGCGAAGCAGCGAGGCTCCCCCAATTCCTTAATTAGTTTAAGCTATCCAAAGCCCTCAACCCTACACCTACAGCTTAAAGCCTAAACCCCTGAACCTCAAAACAGTAAAGCCAAAGCCCTAGACCCCAAACCCTGAACCTTTAACCTTAAACCCCAAGCCCTAGACCCTTAAACCAGGGAGGCATCGCTGGACCCTCAACCCAAGGCCCTAAACTGTGATTTCAGGAATTTGGGAGTCTCGGGGGAGTGTTTAGCACTCCGAGCACTCATTCATTTAAGGTTCGCTGGCACTTGGGGCTAGTACCTGCCGAAGCCCCTAAGTGTCCACAATATTTTGGGTTTGGGGTGTGGCTTAGGATCTAGGCCTAGTGTTTCTGGTAATTCGGAAGACATTTTTGTCCTAGGCTTCTCCGCACTATCATATACCACCCTTCTTTCAGGGCATTGCTGGAACCTACCGACCAGGAACTGCAACCACAACTAGAATTTCTTAGGGGGTCAATGCTCCAAGCGAAAAACCGAACACAGAGGCTAGAACTTGTAGCCATATACTATCCGCCATGTTGCCCCTACATAAACATTATTCAAAATATGCTACAGCAACCTATTCAAACTATTAACGCCTCTTTCTAACACTCTCAATCAGGTTCAGGGCTTTCAGTTTAGGGTTTCGATTCGGGTTTCTTTACCACAGTAATCAGCGACTCTTGTCCTTCTGCACATACCTTGGACGTGTAGCAACACGAGCCATCTAAGATCCATGGGGTGCATCAGCAGGCTCCTAAACTAAAGAGCCCAGTACCCGTGTACCTCGGCGAAACATCAGACATCATCGTCAAGCCCCTTTTGTATGTCAAGAACTTTTTGCGCGTCGAAGGGCTACTCGGCTCTGTAGGGTTTACCCATAGGCCCCTAAGTAGTTCCTTTTTGTGGTTCATATTTAGAACCCTATAAGGTCATCCCAAAAAGGAACTACTTAGGGGCCTATGGGTAGGGCTAAGCCCCTAAACCCTAAACCCTAAGCCCTAAACCCTAAAGCCTAGACCCTAAACCCTAGGGTTTAGGTAGGGTTTAGGGCTTCGGATCGGAGCTCTCTAGCCAGGCCTTTGGTGGAGTTCTGCCGGGAGCGACACATCAGGGTCATCGCAGACGCTTTGGCAAAGCGCTTGTTCGGATTATCGGTTTGGGTTTAGGGTTTAGAGTTTAGGGTTTAGGGTTCAGAGTTTAGAGCATCACCTGGCACAGAAGTGTTTCTGACTGGAAGGTTTTTCTTTACAGGTTTGTATGTTTTCTAGCCTCGCCCAGCGATTAAGCAGATGCCCCTTCAGGTTCCTCGTTTCCAGGATGTGCTGCACTTTCTCGCGCCTTCGAGGCCTAGGCTTAGAGCTTGTGTTTTGGATTTCAATGCCCGGGCAGAGTTTGACGACAGAGATTAGGGTTCGATGCTGGTACAGTTGCAAGAGCAGCAGAAGTAGTAGTAGTAGTAGTAGTAGTAGCAGACGCTAAACCCTAAACAGTAGTAGCTCTTGCAGCGGTCAGTATCCGAGGCCAATGCGCCGCGCCGCTACGTCTCACTGGTGGCGCGAGAGGGAAGTGCAGCACTGGAGGAGTTGACCGTGACTGGGACCCCCAAGCTGTCCTCATGCTTATGATCATCCTCATCTTCATCATAATCATTATATGGCCTTCACCATATTCAACGTCGTAGGCAATTATAAATCATCGGCATCAGTGTCAATCAGAATTGTGCACAGTTGTCATCATCATCATCATCATGCTATTTCTTAGGCATCATTGTAATGACGATGCTGGCAACAGTCATGTGACAGGGGGCTTGTTTTTTTCCACCTACCCTGTTGACATGTGACACCCGATCCTTTTAGGGCTCCAGCTGTTTTGAGTCGGACTTGCAGACCCTAAACCCCTAAACCCCGATAAACCCTAAACCCTAATCGAGGGATCTTGTGACTACCTATAGTCTCCATTGTAGTTCCTTTTTGGGGCTACCTTTTCGAATCCTTAATATGAAATTGGTTAAACCAAAAGCAGGAACTACAATGGAGACTACAGGTACAGTGCCTTCATTTCGGGCTCCGGGTTTCCCGGGCCTTCGCTATGTCAGGGTTTGGGGGTCCTTGGGCAACCTGCCCATAGGCTCATAAGTAGTTCCTTTTTATGGTTCATATTTAGAATCCCATAAGGTAATCCCAAAAAGGAACTACTAAGGAGCCGATGGGCGGTTCCAAGAAGATATTTGCGCTGCACGGTAGCCTTGAATGTGAACAGAGCTGCGAAACGTGGAAGGATGGAGCCGGGCACAGTCGAAAACCCTAAAGCCTTGAACAGCATCCCAGTGACCATCTTCCACCAGAGCTTTGCAAACATGGAGGTAAGGCAAACTTACCCCAGGAGTCCCGTTACTATAAAGCTCCGTGCACTCTAAGGGTTTCTTGGATATATAGCAGGGTTACATAAGGGTCTATGTACCATATGTAGTACATACGATGGCCTTGGATTTGAGGGGTTCCTGTGTAGATACTTGGCTGTCACTAGTTGCACGCCTACGGAGACCGAGACATTTCCCTCGAAACACCAGCTGCGGTCTGGGTTAATAGGCTACGCAGGGTTTATATGAAACCCCGAAACCCCTTAACACCTCTAAAATCCCCAAAACCCCTCAACCCTTAGACCCCTTAAACCCCTTTACATCCCTTTACACCGCTAAAACCCTTAACCCCCTAAAACCCCTAAAATCCATAAGCCCTAAAAACCCCTAAAACCCCTAAACCCAAAACCCCTAAAACCCCTAAAACCCCTTTCAACTCCTTTAAACCCTAAACCCTAAACCGTGCCTAATACCCTTAAACTTCTTTATGCCCAAGGCCAGCCGGCCGCTTCTCCCTCCGCTGCCTTTGCCCGAAGCCTCGGCCGCCTACCGGCGGAAGTTTGCCGGGAAGCCCAGTGAGCGGCTCCTGTTACAGTACAGGGCTCATGTGGGTAAGCCTGCAGCCCGAGTATGTCATGTGCATGCAGAGCCCCAGGGACTTTGTTGAGGTCTGTAGAGGCTGGAGTTACTACCCAGTGGTCTTCTTGGGGTCTTCGGGATTTTTGGGGTTCTTTTTGTTTAGGGTTTTGTACGGGTACGTCTTATAGGGCTCCTTTGAAGGTTAGGGTTTTTAGGGGTTATAGGGTTTTGGGGTCAGGTTTAGGGTTTCGATTGCCTATAGGATCCTTCCTGAACCCGTGTAGGAATCCTTATGGACCTTTCAGGAGCCCTTGAGGGAATTCTGACACATCCCGGAAGGGGGATCCTTTTTGGGTCTTCAAAGGTTCCTTTAAAAGGAATCCTAAACCCTAAACCCTAAACCCTAAAACGATTAGGGGCTTAAGCCGGGCTTTGGGGTTTGCAGGCTTAAGCTTTACGGATCTAGTGGTGCTTAGAGGTTTCCTTCAACGGCTTCGCACTTCTAGTAGGTACGTACCCCTAAACCCTAAACCGTAATACCTAAACCCCTCTTAGCAGGCAGCGCTTAAGCTGAAGCTTCTGGCGAGTGCCCCAAGCCATAAACCTCCTCAGGCCCAAACCCCCTAAACTTGGTAGCTCAGTAGGTAACCTTTAACCTTTTTGGGCTAGAGTACTCAGCCCCTACGAAAACTAAGGATGCAAGCCCCAAACTCACACACAACACACCAACAAAAAAAGCAAGAAAGCTCTTACGCAACCCTTTGTAAGATCTGTACAGCAATCCATAATAAAGCCTTTACCAGACCCCAATTCTGTCATTCAGGAGGAAACCATGTCAATGCCTGCCTTGCAGAGCAAAACGGGCAGCTGCCCCTTCATCGGCTTCAGCAGTCTGGGACTCAGTGGACTTGATATTTAGGGCTTAAAGGGTTTATAGGGTTTTTAGGGTTCATAGGTTTTTGGGTTTTGGGGCTTATAGGGTTTATAGGGTTTAGGGTTTAGGGTATTTAGGGTTTATCCCAAAGGGCCCTAGGTACTGTTATGGGGAATACTTCCCTAAATCATACTAGTAATTCCTAATATAAAACCCTACATTCTACTATATAGGTACTTAGGACCCTTTGCGTATAGGGGCTTGAACACCTAATCAATGTAGCAGCCTGTTCAAGGTAGTTTGGTAGTTTGAGGTTCGGGGTTTAGGGTTTAACGTTTACGCTAAACCGCTGAGGGTTCAAGGTTTTGAAAGGCTGGGATTGGCGACTTAGTGGTTGCTTTTCGCAGTTTAGGGCTTTTGGGGTTTGGGGTTTCGTTCCGCATTCGCTTGCTAGGGAAAATGTATGAGGTTGCGCTGCTTCACCCGGCTGTGACAAGTGTCTGACGGCTTGATGGCTCAGGGGAGTTGCTACTGCCAACCCAGCAGACCGCAATCTAGTGTAATGTAGGGGCTTAATAATTACCAATACCGTTGTGGTGTTTCCTTATCATAGTTCTAGTACAACGCACCCCAAAGGCGTATTCTTTTTGTTATAAGGCCCCTACAATAATGTATACGCTTACCTTAGCTCCACAAAGCCTATCTCGTTAAGGCCTGATACAAGGAGCCAGGTTTTCTGGGGTTCAGGCAAACCCTAAACCACCCTGAACCTAAGACCCTAAGCCTTGAATCCTCAACTCCAACCCTGAAGCTTAAACTCCTAACCCCTCAACCCTAAACCCCTAAGCTCGAAAAGCTTGCTTACGCGAGTTGATCCAGGCGCAGCTGCAAGTGCAAGTGCGGCAAGCGAGTTCAGAGAGAGCGTGCGCAAGTTACTGGCTGCGCCTGTCTGTACCTGTGCAAGTTATTCTCGAAGGCTCAAGGGTTCTTGCGATGTCTTCCGTGCTTCCATGGATTTCGCATCCGTGAATGTCGATGCACACAAAAGCGTGCTGGCCATACTGCAAGACATTGCAATGAGGGACCTTCGCCTTGCTCACAAAAAGATCAGCTGCGTCAGCACAACTGCATCCCATGTGACCGAAAAGATTCTGACGATGCAGACACTGAAGCAACGGGCCGACAGCATCGGCGACTTTGTCGAGAAAGGCTGCATCAACACTGTTTCCATGCTCGGCCTCACAGTGCTTGCCAACCCCTCCACTCCTGTCCGCAGGAGCGCGATTGATGCCATCCGCAGCTTTTGGTTGCTTGTAACATGCAGCATAGTTTGCTTTCTTTTGCCAGCATGCTTTGGCACACACAAGCAACATGCGCTTCATTGGGAATTACTCCGAAAAGGTGCACCCACAGGTGTTGCCTTGACTGCGGGCAGCAAGTCGGGCATACCATGGCACAACTATCGGAACGATGAAGCAGTGGTACACCAAGCAATAAAGGCTGCCTAGAAAGATCGTGTGGCAGGGGGCCTTGCGAGTGCCTCCCAGACCCAATCCCTGACGCCCATGTTTTGGCAACTGGTTGAGGTGAACAATTTTGTGGTTTTTGTTCATTCACTCGGCTGGTCGATGTTTGGGTTACACATTTGCGGTTGCAGAGCTTAAATTCAAAAACAGGCCGAGAAAACCTGGCCAAACTCACAGTTATAAACGTTTCTTTCTGCGGCGAAAGCCTCAAACTGCCGGAGGAAGTCTAAAGCTACTGCAAGATTCACTAACGTCATCATCATAGCCATCGTCATCAACATTATCAGATATCGGGCGGTCTAGAAAACAACGGAGACTAATCGGGGCGTGAATTCCCACAAGACCTCATCTTCTTGAGGGTTTATATGGTTTAGGGTTTAGGACTGAGCCGCGCTCGACAATTATCCTTGCTCTGCGTGGCTCTCCCCAAGGGCTCCAAGTATACAAATGGTACGTACACCTTGGGAAGACCTTGGAACCCGAAAGCGCCAAGCCTCAAACCCCAAGCCCGCACCTTCAGCCTCTAAGCCCCATGCAAGTCCGACACCTTAAGCCGCTGCGATAAGCTGTAATGGTCACAATGGAAGCTATATTGACCACCCTGGCAAAATCTTCAACTGATAGCATCGGCATGAAAATTAAACGGATGCCCTACAACCCTAAGTTTTATCATTACAGAGTCCCCCATGGTAGGATCAATCTTTTTTGAAGGACCCTTAAACCCTGAAGCCCTAAAACCCTAAACCTTAAACCCTCGTTTGAAGGACCCCCTAGACCCTAAACCCTAAATAAACCCTCGCTTGAAGGACCCTGAAACCCTTAAACCCTAGACCATAAACCCTCGTTTGAAGGACCCCCTAAACCCTAAACCCTAAATAAACCCTCGTTTGAAGGACCCTGAAACCCTTAAAACCTAAATAAACCTTCGTTTGAAGGACCCTTAAAAGGGGAAGCCTTCGTTTCCTGAAGCCCACAACATGACAGGCGATGACATGAGGCAGGTGAAGCCAGAGATGATCCAGGCCCGTTTTTTCTGGCCCAGGTCCTTAGGCTGGGTTTGGGGTTTTTTCGGGGTTTAGGGGTTTAAGGGTTCAGGGTTTAAGGTTTGGGATTAAGGCTTAGGGTTTTGGCTTTGGGGCTGTTTTAGGGGTTTAGGGGCTTCGGGTTTCGGGGTAAGGATTGATCGGTTTAGGGTCAGGTTGTCGGGCCTTGGGGTCTAGCGGTGCTTCACGGGCTGGAGCTGGAGCCTCCTTAGAGGCCCTGTCCTGAAGCTACTGTGGGGTTTAGGTTGTCCTGCCAAGAGGGCCCTTTTCGAAACCCTACCTCAAAGACCCGCTCTTAAGGAGGATAAAGGCTCCATTAAAGGGCACTTGGGAGGGTCCGGTTCAAGCTTAAGAGCCCCTAACTCCTAAGAAGCATCCTGAAGCCTATAAACCAAGCAGTACCCCCTTATTCTAGAGCCCTAAACTCTAAACCCCTAAACCCTAAACTTAAACTCTTAAACCTTAAGCCCTAAACCCCTAAACCCCTAGACCCAAAAACCCTTAAACCCTAAACCCTAAACCCCTAATATAGTACCTAAACCCCTAAACCCCTAAACCCTAAACCTTAAGCCCTAAACCCCTAAACCCCTAAACCCCCAAACCCCTAAACCCCTAAACCCCAAGCCCATGGTTCGAGGCCCAGCAGCTCTGGGACCATGCCATGGCGCAATCCGTGGCCTCGGCCCTGACCTCCCAAGACGAGGTCGGTTTAGGGGTTGGGGGGGTTGAGGGCTTTCGGGCTTTAAGCTAGCAATGACCACTTCCATTTTCTAACCATGCACCACCCCCTCGCACCCAAACCATAACAACCTATACCTCAACCGCATCTCACCAAAAAACTCCCACCTCGCCAAAAGCCCAATCCAAGACTTCAACCCAAGACCCCCAAACCATGACAACCTATACCTCAATCCCCCAACCCACCAAAAATCACCAACCCAAAACCCACCTGATGAACACCATTAGAAGAACCACCCCGAACCCCATAGAAAAAACCCAACCTCAAACCCATACACCAATACTCCCCATAGAATAATATTCCCCAACCCGAGATCCCTATGGAAATGATCATCTCTAATAAAATAACGATAATAGGGATAAGGCTTAGGGAGAAGGTAAGCTGACAATGTGACACTACACTTGACGCATTTACTGGCTCGCGAATGCTGTCAGAATGACTCCTGCATTCCATAGACCACCTCATACAAAGCAACATTCAGCGTTTGACAGAGCACAGTTGGTTTTCTGTAGCATAGGGTTATNNCCCCCCCCCCCCCCCCCAAACGGAACAGAGAGCGACAAAAAACAGTCTGGTTCGGGCAGTCCGAGCTCGGAGCGAACTTCCGAGGAGGGAGCATGGGACCATGGGACCATGTAGGGGTTGTTAGTTCATAATTAATGGGGATCCTGTACTTATGGGTCTTTAGAGTAAGCATCCGATCATTTGTGGGCATTTAGAGTCAGGGTCCCTTTTGTTTAGAGCTCCTAGTCCGTATGAATCCGTTGTTCCGGATTGTGTGGAACTCCCGGACACTGAAGCCCTGAACCCTAATCTACGTATAGTTTGGGCTTAAACAGATCCTAAATGTACAAAGATCAAGGGACGCCACATCCATAGTGTGAGTTGCTATCACCAATCTGCGAGAGAGTCTAACATCCCAAGCCTTAAACCGCGATGTCCACGGTCCTAAAAAACAATCCTGAATGCCCAGGCCTAAATCCTAAGCTTCCGAACATGCCAAAGGCACTTCGCTCGCTCCAGCGCGATCTCCGGGCGACGGAGGCCCAGTCAGCGCAGACGAAGGCTGGATTTGTTTCAGAGTTGGTTAGGGTTTAGGGCGGGCTTGTGGCTTGGAATTTTGAAGGCTGAGGTTGGATTGGGATTTTAGCACGGTCACTATCCTGCCACTGTTCCAGAGTTATGCTTGTTCTCGTTGTTCAAGCTGGGCCGAACCCCGAAGTCAAGCCTGAAGCTTCCGCACCCCTGAAGCTTAGCGCCCGGTTCGTGAGCTAGCCCAGAGTCCCACAAAACCTAGATCCCAAAGTAGGTCCCCAAACGCGGCCTCACTTCCTCAATCCTGGAACCCAGAGCTGCTTGGCGAGGCTGGCTTAACCGCCCTCACCAGGAGCCACGAGGACCATGGGGCCCGAGGTTTGGCGAGTTTTGGGGAAGTTCAGGTGCAATGGTTTCGTAGGGCCTCAGCGTCTCAGAGACTTGGGGCTCAGGGGCCTTTGTGCCGCGAGGCTCAGGGCTGGCAGGTTGTTTGGGCTTTGGCTTTTGGGATTTTGTCAGTCACACGAAAGGTGCGACACGCTGGTAGTGCTTGGCCCGTTCGACACCTCTGCGGCATAAGCGCCGCAACCCTCAACCCCACACCCCCTATCGCGAAACTTAGCCACGTGTCGGAATCACCAAACCCCAATCCATAACCCGAAGCCTTAAATCCCCTAAAAGCCAGAGCTGCCCCTTGACATCGAAGTTGATTTTATCAAGGTCAAAGCAGCAGAAAAGAGGACACCTGGAGCTGGGAGCGTGCTGGCTCTCAAGATCCTGGCGAGATTGTCGCCTTCTGCTGCTATTGCTCTCGCAGCTGGCGGGTACGCGCCGGGCCTTCAGAGACCCGAGAGACCCACGTGATGCACCGACTGCTTCAGACCAAGCCGTGTTCAATGCTCTGCCGTCGTCTCTAAAACGGTTTGTTGATTGCTTCATTTTCCTTATGAAAAGACAACTTTGCTCTTAAATGCGCATTGGACACCGGCTAACTTGGAACCTTTGCGTGCTTGATCTTGCAAGTTTTTAATGTCTCGGCATGCAACCGCTCTGCAACGTAGGCAGCTTTCCAGAGGTAGGTTTCTTTCTGTCTCGATGTTTTCGCCTTTGCTTCGGCATGGGCCGAGCTGGCTGTGAGTATAGTTTGTTGTCTCAGCTTATTATAGTATTTCATCGTATATGAGAGTATGTCGTAGTCTGTTGTAGTACATTATAGTATATTACAGTAAATTTTCGTTTGTTACAGTATAACATAGTCTAGTATAGTAAAGTATAGTACAGTACAGTCTCTTTTAACATATTATCCACTGTTTGGGGTTTCTTGGGAGGGGCATGTCTTCATACGACTAGGCTCTGCAGTGTGCGACCCGCCGAGAACATGTTATAGAGCGTAAGCCGTATGTCCGCAACCCGACTCCGAAGCTCCAAGCCGTAATGGGCCTTAATTCCGAAACCCAAGTCCTAAATCAAAATCCTGAATCCCAACCTCAAAGCTTAGTTTTGAAACTTCCAATTCCGCACACCTGGATCGACCGAAAATAATTTCTAATTGGCAGGACCTCCAGCAAGAGCAGACCGGTTCTCGGGAGACGCTGGGCAAGCTCGGGGCAGCCTGGACTACAACCGACTCAGTGTGTAGTAGCATTTTGCGCGGCTAAACGCCGAAGGGCTGAAGGCGTCTGGTCAAGTTTAACTAAGGTCCACGGATCTGGGGTTTAAGCTCCACAGGTTTAAGTTTATTTTATAGGGTTGAGAAACTTGGCAGGATACCCAAACAAAGTATGCAAACCAATGAATCAAAGCCCAATTCACTCTTCGCTTTTTCGGGGAAAGGATACCGGACTCAATGGAAAGATTGGAGCCCTTAAGTTCCAAAAGCTTCACGAGCTTGGAAACCTTTATCGACAAGGGGACATGAGACTGCCAAGTTCGAGGTGTCAGCGGGCGCGGTTCGTGCTTGGGATATCGCATGAGGTTTATGGTTTCGTGCTGGGGCTGGTAACGAAGAAACCTGCCCCTTCCCTTGCTCCTTGAGAACCCTAAGCCTTGGAAAGCTCCCTTCCGGCGTCCTCATGGACCGTCGTTAAGGACCGCCTGCTTCCTGGGAATCAAATACTTGAAAAGCTTAAACTTGAATCCCTTATCCCCTAAAGCCCGCCATTCCCTGAAGCCCCAAACCCAAGCACCCCAAATGCTCTGAAACCCGACAAGCTTTGACGCCCTGCAGCCTCAAACAAGCGCAAACATCCTATGCCCGAACTTGCCAAGACACCCCAAAAAGATATCGGAATAAGAATTATTATGAGTAGTAGTAGTAGTAG
>CAJNJA010005305.1:0-17846 GCA_905231915.1 Symbiodinium necroappetens
GTGGCAGTGGTGGTAGTGGTAGAAGTGGTGGTGCCAGCATGCTGCGGTGCTTATTGCAAGCTGCTACACCCTTCAGGGCATTCAAGGGAACATATGCCCTCGTAGGGTTCGTTTGACTGAAAACAGTCCCTGAATGGGATTCTGACATGCTTTGTCGATCATGAACTACAGGGTTTATGTGTCACGCATCCACGAATCGCACTCATGCCAGCGCTATTGGAAGCCTGGGGCACATCTTGTGCTGAGCGGTCTGCGGAACCTGGCACGGGAAGCACGCCACTTTATGTGCTGAGGATGGGAAAGCCGACCCAGCCTACTTCAAGGCATGGATCGGACGGGTCTAGCTTTTCAGCAGAGTCTACTAGGCTAGCATAGAATGCAGCTCATTTGTTAAAGGTATCGCCGGCTTAGTTCGTTCGGAGGCATTTGGTGTGGAGGGTGTTGACTACTCTAGTTTTGCGGGCTTTGCTTCCCCCTTATGATACAGGATGGAACCCAGGAAAGAAAGCACTGGCCAGTCTGCAAGCTTGCGTGAAATATACTGAGATGAGCCCTGAACCTCTCGTTTTTCCATTCCCTACACACTGCATGTTTTGGTTATGTCGAGCATTGTGTTTACTTTCTATCATGCCGAGCCGGGCGCGCTTGGCCGCACTGCGCACTTTTTGTGCACGGTGTTGCCAGACCCTTTTAGTATGTGGTTGGTCCGTTGTTGTGTTGGACGACTTCGCCATGTTTGACACTTGATGTTCTACTACCCTTGCCTTTCGCCTCAGAAAATCTTGGTTCATGTCGCGGCAATGTGTAGGACAATATCTGCCGTGTGTTGAAGTTGTCAGACTTGTACGACAAGATCCCTAAACCCTAAATCCTGAAACGATGACTCTCCAGTGGCGAAGAGACCCTTGGCAGGCAGAGCGCGGATTGCAAGTCTGAAACCCTCTGAGCAAGCTAGAATATACTTCAATATGACAAATATACAATAATTTACTTCCGTACACTAATATACAGTATACTTTGATATACATTGATATACTGCAATATATTATAACATGTTATAATCACCGCTAACGTATTTATTTTGGTATACATTGATGTCCCATAATATAACACTGTATTAATTATTTCCACACACATTATACCTAGATATGCTATGATGTACCATAATATTCATTGATATACTATAATACACTTTGTTATACTATAACCCTAAACCCTAAACCGTCCCACTATAACACAGCGTGCCTTCGGAAGTTTGAAGAGGCAAAGGCACTCCCGGCCATCGAAGTTGTCGCCGGGAAGTCCATGGAGAAAGCCTCTGTCTCAGCTCACGGGTACCCTTCAACCCTGTGCCTGGTGGCGCCCTTGACAGTTTCCTTAAAGAGCCGTTATAGTACCCTTTGCAGAACCACGGTTTCTTTGAAGAAACTTACCTTGCCCTTCTAGAACCGTTAAGCGCACGAGGAGACATCTTGGGGTTCAGACTCCCTGGGCCATTCGGGCGGTGGGTTTCAGGTCGCGCGCGCGTGCCGTATGTGGTCTGGCATATGATGTGTTGGTAACATGTTCTACTACTGACTATGTCATAGATGGTTTGGTGCAATGTTGTGGAAATGCTATGGTTTTCCATGCCTTGTTGTATTGCAGGGTTTTCTGCAGCATGCGATCGTCGTGGCTGGGAAGCGGACCGACCAGAAGCCCCACATCCTGAGACCCATCGCCCCATGGACCCCCGATGCCCCGAACCTTGCAGATGAGCTGAGGTGAAACCCCTGGTGCATGATGTCTTGAACGAGCTGAGGCCTCTTGTGATGTAAATTTAGGGTTTAGGGTTTAGGGCCACGGCTTAGGGTGTCTGAGGCTCTAAGTTTGACAGGGGATCAGGGTTTCAGGAATCTGAGTTCCTTCGAGTGTGGCTTTTCTGGAAAAGGGTTCTGGTTGAGTGCAACAGTTCAGACTCGACATTCCTCTAGTGAACAAAAACTTCGACGGTGAAGGTAGGCTTGTAGCAGATATCTGCATGTAATACATGTACCTATACATATGTGTATGTACACGCAGAAATCTGAAAATAAGTAAATGTATGTGTGATGATGATATATATATATATATCACCATGTATCTCTATCGGTATCTGTATCTGAACCTGTATCTGTGTATGTATGTATGCATGGATGCATGTACATATATATATATATACACACATACATATCAGTCTCCTTGGCTCCATCTTTTTTCCTGTCTCCCTCTCTCTCTCTCTCTCTCTCTCTCTCTCTCTTTCTCTCCCTCTCTCTCGCTTTGGCGCGCTTTCGGTACATGACATGGAAACATGCTCCAAGCATTCCAAAGCACGTACGGAGCTTTATACATACGTACATGCATGCATGCATACATACCGCATAGAGTGCCCACATCTACTTGTATGACCCTAAACCCTGAACCCTGAACCCTAAACACTATGGGTTTTGGTCTTGGGTTCAGCTTCTGGGGCTCAGACTGGTGTCACAGCGCCCTTGTCTGAGAGCTTCTCTGAATTGCTGTGAACCCAGACCTGCGCTGAGCCAAGTGGGCGAATGGCCTGGGACCTGGCACAATCGGAAGTTCTGGCTTGGGCTGCAGGGTACGGTTTAAGGCATTCAAAGCTTCAAGGTTTCTGTGTATAGGATTTAGGGTTCAGAGCATGGCTTTGGGGTTTAGGGTTTAGAGAGCGGCATTCTTAAGGGCGGCTAGGGTGAAGACGATCTGATCTCTCGGGAGGAAGATGGATGTCTTGAGCTTTGGCGTATAAGCACGGATCTCATGATTTGGGGTCGTGTAGCTAGCTTTAAATAGTCCGTACCTGGCTTGTAGTTTATTTGCCGAATTCCACAGACTTGAAAGCAAGCCAATTCAAAAGGCGCCGTCATCGCAACCACCAGGGCAGTCCAAGAAGCAAAGGCATAAAGCAACGCAACTGCGCGGGTTTTTGTTGACTTGTTTTCGCATTTTTGAGAGGTGCAGCAGGATTCTGGCGCTTCCGAGGAGGAGAGGCCAAGCGGCTAAACAAAGACGCCACAAAGGCAACCAGAAAAGTGCAAAACAGACAACAAGAAGGCTTTGGTTCTCACCTCGGACAAGCGTGTTTCAAACGCAAAGCAAAATTGGCCATGAAAGCAAGCAGAAGGCAATCCGGAGGGGCCGGGATGCCATGTTTTTTGCAACGAAAACGAGAGGCGACAAAAAGGCACCAGCAACAACGCAAAAATAGGCGCCGATAAGGCAATCCTGGTGCGCACCGTGTCTTTTCTTCGAGTTTGTGGTCGCGGTGTCTCTGCGTTGTTATCGAGTTTCCAGTGGACTACATAATATGCTTATTTTGGTAGCTTTTCGAACTTTTTTGGAGCAGAATATTTAGAATAGGTCCACTGGGCGCTGGGGGGTTCGGAGGCGGCAAGAGAAATTGGGCATGCCTCAGGCTTGATTAAATGATGAAATTACTATCTTGAAGAAATCCACTAGGCGCTGGGGCGTCGGGGGGGGGGGGTCGGGGAAAAGCAAGAAGGAATGGGCAGTAAAAGAAGAAAATAATATTTTGCAGACGTCCACAGGCCGCTGGGGGGTCGGGAGAGGAGAAATGGTTGGGCCTCTGAGTAAGTTACCAAATTGGCAAGGTCCATGCCTTGGGCTTGAATTAAAGGACTCAATTACGACGTCGAAGGGTTCCACTGGGCGCGGGGGGGTCGAGGGGGACAAGGGGGAGGTCTACATTGCTGCCTTGAAGAGGTCCATTGGGCGCTGAGGGGTCGAGGGGGCAAGAGAACTTGGGCATGCCTCAGGCTTGAATTACATGATAAATACTATTTGGTAGAACTCCACTGGAGTTCATGCATTGGGCCTGAATTAAATGACTAAATTACTACTTTGAATAAGTCCACTGGGCGCCGGGGGGTCGTGGGGGCAAGAGAGTTCCACTGGTGCTAGGGGGTCGGTACAAGAGTCCAGCGGGCCCACTTTGTCCACTGGAAAGGGACGAACAGCGGGGCAGATTGGGGTTGGGGTTGGGCATGCCTTGGGCTGGATTTAAGGGACTAATAAACTACCCTTCGTATGCTGAGGGAATTTGATGGGTTCCACTGGGCGTTGGGGGGTCGGAAGCCAAAAGGAGGTTTGGGCAAGCCTCGGGCTTGAACTAAAGGCGCAGTTTGTGTACTGGAAAGGGACGAACAGCGCTTGAAACACAACTTCTGGGCGCCGGCCAGGTGGGTCGACGGAGAACATACTGGCTATAAGCATACATTCGAAGTCCCGAAACTCAGCAGTTGCATTCGTCGAAGAGTGGGTCTTTCTTTGCTCTTGAATCACGACCTCGCCAAGCCAAATGCACGGGTAGGAATAAGTTAGTAATGCTATGGATTTCGGGGCTGCTTGTTATGCGTATACTGCGGTATATCCCGGCATCTTGTTCTAATTTCTTACGGCCTCTACATGGATTAAGATGTTCCCTTCATCTTCGGCCCAGGTTGGGTTCCTTCAGTGCAAAGATCCAGGACACGCTGGAAGAGTTCGGAACTGTCGCTGTGCCCCAGCTGCAGTACATTATATCTTCTAGTATTGACTTCCCGGTAGCAAAAGACTATTCGACTATACCTTCTAGTATAGATTGCTGTGTAGAGTATAGTATAGCATATGGTAGATCATAGCCAGATAATGCTTTATTAAGATATCATAGTGTGTTAATATATGTTATGGTACATTATTATAAACTATAGGATTTTGCAGTAAATTGCACCCCAATTTCGTCTGCTTCGTAGGTTTCTTCATGCTACAATATGTTATATAGTGTGTAACAGCATGTTGGAGTGTGTGTGTGTGTGTGTTAACGTATATCATAGCATATTGTCGTGTATTCTAGGAGTATGTACATTCCCTCCCACAGGTTTCAATTTACCACTAAACTATCTAGTTGAACACCTGTCTTCTTCTTGTTCTGGCCTGTTTCTGCCAGAAGTAGAGCTTGCTGAAGCTGCAGTAGCTGAGTAAGTACTGCTGATGTTGCTTTGCGAGTACCCTTTGTGGAAACTGCAAGGTATTAAGTTTGAGTGTTTTCGGAATTCCTCGTCATAATTCTCGCCGGCATCGTCATCGCCATCACCCTGTCCAATCACCGACACCGCCACCTTCTCCATCACCGTCACGCATTGTCACCGTCACGTCGCCATCACCACCATCGCTGTCCTCATCATCAACATTCTCCACATCCGCATTCTTAAATCCCGAACCCTAAACCCGAAACCACTACTGATGCTGGCCTTGCCTCCGTCGTCGTCGTCTTCCTTGTTCTCCACTGAGGACCGTGCCCAGAAGCTGTTCGATCAGGCGCACCCTTTGTGTCCCACATCCGACTCTAGAGCTCGAGGATGTTCACGCATTTTCTTCTTTTCACTGATAACTCAACGAGTATACGATTGCTGTGATTCGCATTAGTATGAGTAATAGTAATGATTCTAATTCTAAGTATCCTTTCAAGATTGGCTTCGCCGGAAGCTTCGGACCGGTCTCGCTTCTCCCTTCTTGCACATGTGTAAGTGTTCAAGATGCTGGGGGAAGTTCTCATTTTAGCGAGAACTTGCCAATCTTGTTTGGTTTTCCTGGTTGCTCGTGCTTTGCATGAGAAGTTAGCCTCTCATGTTGAGATAGCACCGCCCGCACGCTGCAGGATATCAGCGCAGATACAATGCATCTTTCGTTGTATCTGCTGACAGAGGACGTGCGTGTTCAATCCAGATCGGCAGATGGGCAGATGTGCAGGTGTGTGCACATACATCTAAATGTATACGCAACCTCCCCGGAGCCACCTTAGACGCAGTTTCGAGTGCCGCTTGTGTTGCCATGTGCGTGTTTTCGTGAAGCAGCCCAACAATCCCACTCACAGCCTCTTTTCAACAACCCTTGATACCACAAGTCCCGTTTGCCGACACATCTGTCAACATCATCATGTACCGTGTATAATCACATAGACTTGTACGTTGGACTGCGAATGTTTCATGGCTTCGCTCCCGTATTGCATGCATTCACTCGCATTTGCCTAGAACCTGTGGTACGTGTGTTTACAATGCAACGTCAAGATAGTTCTATCTTCTGTCACTGACACAGATGCAGAGTGCTCGCCGCTACCATTCGCACTACAAGCCCTCACATACCTTGTGTTCAATGCCCGATAAATCCTTGTGGCACGACTGTGACATCCCCATGTGCCCGAGGTGTTTTGCAAACCACGTTTGCTGGTTTTTTTTCAGGCCTCGACGACGATAGTACAGTACAGGTCTATGTGCTGACCCTTACAATACTCCCTGTTGTGCAAGCCTGGTTAAATTGCAGACATGTACTTAGTTCACATTCCAGCAAGCAGAGCAATTGTCCTGGCAGGAAGCTTCCAAGCCCTTGCCCCTGTGTTGTGTCACTGGACCAGTTTCTGTTAGGTCATGCAGCAGATGGCTTCGACTGGCGGAATGTACAAGGAGTTTATCCGGTGCAGCGGAATTCCGACTGAAGCCGGGGGTCTTTGGTTAAGGACATCACGATGCAAAATAGACATTTCCGAACAGGCTGTTGAGGATTTGGTAGGAATGACTATTCAGCTGCAAAATTGAATGGTAGAACCCTTCAGCCGAATGCTCGCGGTCACAGGAGATGGTGTTCGACACTTACCATATCTTCGACCCCTACGATGACGGCCAGACCGGCCGTTGCTGTAAATCAACGATCTGAGACGGACATTCCTTGCACATCCACGGCACCCGTGCTTCCACCAAAGCTGAGCTGTGGATGCAGGCATCGATGTCAAGGAGCTGCAGCAGGCATCACCTCGATAAGCTCAGACCGGTAGCAGCGGTTCTTCGTCAAATTTCGACTCGCAGGTCTTTGGTGTTGCGCAGCTTAGGCCGGTGTGGAAGCGACGGAGACCCCAGGTTTCTTCATAAGACAGGCTTTCCCCAGCTTCGGGATGTCCAATGCTGTCGTACCTGGATACAGTAAGGCAGCCCTGAATTCCGACAAAGGTAATACCGACGAGGTGCCATGTTATCAGGGTGACAGAAGAGGCTCATGAGGTTGGGAGGAAGCATCTCAGCTCTCAACCCGGGCAAAGTGTTTCAGACTTCCGCACAGTTAACCATTCCTCGGGGGCTACTTGACCCGAAACGGTACCGACGAATCATCCCCGGCACTTTATCACCTGTGCCCGATTCTGTATTCAATGGCATGTCCAGGCAGCCAATCAGTATGGCATCACGTCCCTCCAAGGGCAGAAGGCAAAAGCCTTGTTTTGGGAATATGCAAAATTTCCGGGAGTCTGGGAGCCTTGGTAGGCGATGTAGGCCTAGGTGGCTTTCAGCCGAAGTCTCGCTGGAAAGGGCTCTATGAGCTTCTCGACCATCCTTTCCCAATTCACAAAGCATTGACAGAAGCGCTGAAATCGGGGGGTATAGAGCCCCTTCTGATGATTGGTAGCGCAAAGCCAGTGTCAGCACAACGTCAACCCCTAGCCCAAAGCCCCAACCCCGATCCAAGGCGAAGTTGCCTGATCTAAGCCCTGAACCCTAAACCCTAAGCCCTAAACCCCCCTAAACCCCTACACCCCGCACCCTAAACCCCGACACTCTAAACCCTAAACGGCCCTAAACCCCTAAAACCCTAGATCGATCCCTCAGTCTTAGAAGCTCCTCGAGACATCCTAGTGCTTCGACCTCGACCTGAAACCTCTAGAGAATGCTTTGTCAGCTTTCGAGAAGCTCCTCTTTCAGAGTTTGAGGGGCCTAGGGCTTCTTCAGGGTTTGGGGGGGTTTGATGCTTAGGGTTTCGCGCGCTTTGCTGTTTGGCGGTTGAGGGGTTTCAGAGTTGCGGAGTCGTGGCATACTTGAGGCTTCCGAGTCACTGGGTTCGTACCTTTATCCGCGTGAGGAATTTTGTGTTATGAGTTATGCTACCTTGTTAGAGAGACCCTGGTCTTGAGTCGCAGCCTGAAGGCTGTTATGCTCATGAAGAAGTACAACACTGACAACAAGGGTGGCATCGACATCCACGAGTGCCGCCCTCTGGCTCTGCCTTGAAATAGGGGCCCCTGGCAACTTCCATCCGATGCGCGGGAAACTTTCGGAGTTCGGGTAATGATCTGGATTTGTCAGGTAACACTCCTTCATGCCACCACCAAGCCTTCCAAGCAGACGATGTGGGATCCAGGGTTTCGGGTTCGAGGACCTTATATGTGCAGTTTCCTTGTTCAACTCAACGGTTTCGCTCCTCGAAACAGCAGGTCTCGAAGGGTGGGGTGGGATCCTGCATCAACCACCTCAAATCACCGCGCGAATGCATCTTTTCAAGACGATGTTGAAGGCCGAAGCTCATGACCGGAGGTGGGGGACTCCTGAACCCTTGAACTTCCCGAAGCCCCACGGCAGGTATGAGGGCCTTGTGACGGATCCCTCCCTTCCAGGTGCGGGTCGGGCAAAGGACCTGAAGTTCAGGGGCTGTTCAAGTCGACATGTTTGGTGAGTTCCAGGAGGACTGTGTCAGCTCAAGTTGTCCAGACATAGATGGCTTGTTTGTTTCTGTGTGCATAAAATTCGAACTAATGTGAACATCGTGGAGCAAGTATGTGTTTTTGTTTGAGTTTGAGTAGTGAATCCTAGTGTCACTATGGAATTGAAAGGTCGCACCAAGTTCTGTTGCTGGTTGGCTTTGCACCGCCTTCTCAAGGGCCTGCCTCACCCTGTTTTCCAAACTGGGTCTAAGACGACCCTTGAGATAGTTACGGCTGATTCTACGGAGGCTAACAAGGGGTTACAACCTAGTAGCTGCAGCCATCGCTGCTATTAACACTACTTACCGTACTTGTGGCGGTCATCGTAACTACAAATTGGGACTGCTAGCCTAGAGGAGAAAGGCTACTCCCTTGGGTTTTTGGTTTCGGGAACTGTTGGGTTTAGGGTCAACCTTGCTTGCAAGCTTGGTGGAAAGGCTTGATGACGACGATCCTCCGTACTTACTCGAACCGGCCACTGCAGTCTGCAATGAGTTTCGCTTTAGGGGTTTAGGGGTTTAGGGTGTAGGGGTTTAGGGTTACGGTTTTGGGGAATGGGGCCAAGTTACGAGACCTTCGTTTGGGATCGTGTTTCTGTGCACAGACTGTTTCGGGTAAGCACCACCATTTTGCAGACGGACTGCCACGGCTCCTTAACTGTGCAGAAAGAAGGCACGTGTAAAGACATTATAGCGGAAGGGCTCTTCCTGCAGGACAGATGCTGTCGAAAATGGCTAGGGGCTCCTTCATACCCTGGCTCCAATCTAACAGCGGAGGCTTGCTTCCGTCGGCTCCGAGCTGAAAGTGGTGAAGCTGCGTGCGGAGGTCGGAGAATGTGGGAGTCTGGGACAGCATGCCCAATTTGATGCTGTTCATGGGAGCGGGGGTTTGGCGTGTCCATGGTCGGGACACAAAGATCCAGACGGCTTCCATATCTGAGTCCGTATCCCCAGACCATAACATTTCGAGTCAGTTGCAGGTGGCAACTGCAGTGGTGGATTATTTGACCCTTGTGGCCAGCAAGAACCTCACGAAGGCAGCGCTACTCTGGCACACAGCAGCAGCACCATAACTCTCGTGTTTTCGGATTCCCACCCTTTCTTGGATGAGTGTCTGCCTCGCTAGCGGCAACATGTCAGCCGCTGCTGCAGCCCAAACCAGGCTCAACCCTACACCCTAAAGCAGCAAATCCCAAACCGTGAAACCCTAAACCTCGAGTACTCCCAGCACCCTGTTCAAACTTGTCTGGAAGGTTGGTTGGGTGACGAGCCGTCTCGTCAGCGGCGAACTCCCGCTGGACCTGAGAGTTCTGGAGTGTTGTACTCAAAAGTATTGTTTTGAACGCTATGCCGTTTTATCGTGGGTAGTAAGTAGTACCATGGCGCTGGTATAGGGTCTTCACGTGTTTGTTGTTCTTATACTATGGTTGCAAATGGACGCTTGCTGTGAACAAGGTTGTGATTCTCTTTATCAGGAGTTAAGGGCTAGAAAAACTGATCACAGAGCTGACTTTGCTCAGCGGACGGGGACTTCTGCCTGTTTGCCACCCCTGGTAGTCATGTAGTGTGCCAGACTTCAATATGTAGCCAGCCACGAGCCTTCACAGGTCTGATCCACCGCAACTAGCGTTGGCACTATGAACAGCAGCTGCAGGCAAATCAGACGTGATGGGGTCAGTACTAGCTGGAGGCGATGGAAAGGAATAGTGCACTCCTGCCCAGTAGCTTCCTCCGGTCGGGAAAATATCTTACCAACCTTGTCAAGAACCTCTAGGCGACGCTTTACGTCTTTGGAAGGCTTTGGCAAGGCCAGTGTCGCCTTTCTGAAACACGCCCAGGGAAAGTGGCCGACAGGTTGGGACGGCCAAGCCTTTCCTGCTCCATTTGTCGATCCACCCGATGTCAAAACCTTTGTTTCGTGGTATATAGGCGCGCCGAAGGCTAGGAAGGCTCGTTCGAGCCTGTGAGCTTCGGCCCGCAAGTTGAGCCACGCCAAGCTCGAACAGCATGGTGCTACATGCTTTCAATCCAGTATTGAGAAGTTTCCGTGCAAGTACCGCGCAGGAGTTCACCGCCGATGTTTTCTATGAGTTGTACAAAGCCAACACGGATTCCAACAACATGTCGCCCATCGATGTGGGATCTCTTATCATCAACTACACCTTGCACGAAAACCCGACTCAGGCCGGGATGCTTGATTACGCCGGAGCTTCAACCACTTTCGCTTCAAGCTGGATGCATCTAACTTTTGAGCCGCGGCCAGACCCAATACACCTCTCTGCCACAACAAACAATTCCCGGCCAGGCTTTCACCCATGTAGCCCAGTATGCTTAAGTTCTGCATGCCACGAAGATTGCGGAGGAGTGTAGTTTTGACACGCATTTCGTTCCGTTTTCTTACACTGACATCACGCACATTCGGCTGTGGACTGTGCTCTATTGGGTTCGTCGAAAATCGAGACCTGTTCAAGCCTGAGCCAACTGCGAAACAGGAACAGACATGAACCTTAAATGCTAAAGCCCAAGCATAAGCCCTAGCGTAGACCCTAAAGCCCGAACATGAACTTAAAAACCCACGCCTCAAACATACCAGCCTTTTGACTAAATCCCAACCATAGCAACATAAACTTCAAACCCCACGCCCCAAGCGTAAAAGCCCTCGACCTTATCCCCCCCAAACCCCGAAGCCTAAACATGAACCCTGCAGTCGGAAAAAGGCTGAAATTCGCAAGAGCAAAAACATGAGAACTCTAAAGCCCGGGCCGAACGCCCGAGTCGGATCCTGGCAGGTCATTGCTGCAGTGCCATGGAAGCATAGGATCCAGGGTTTAGGGTTTGGGGGATTTGGCTGATGCAAGGGTATAGGCGGTGTGGCTTGCCCTGCTTCCAAGGCTCCCAAGAGGAGCAAGGTGCCAATGTCTTGCACGGTTGCGTTCCACCGGGGGTTTGATGGCGCCAGGTTGCTTTTTCAGCAGAGTTTTGCCTGCAAAAACCAACCTTAAGCCCCTACGCCCGAGGCCATAAACCCGACACCCTAAACCCGAAACAAATCCTCAGGTGGACCTGATTGCTGACCCTGCCTTCTTCGCGGGAGAGGGCTTCGATATCACCATCGCAGATGAAACTGTGAGCCAGGTGGGAAGCCCAACGCCCCTTGAAGCCCCAATCCATCGAGACTGATTGGAAGAAGGTCAATGCCCTCCACCCCTGCCAAAGCTGTGAAGCTTCGCCGAACGGCTTGAACCCGACACCCCAGCTATGAGACTCGTGGAATGGTGGATTGTGCATGCAGTAGGGGCTTGTACATGTTGATTCCAACCTGGACCGTAGAACGACCCCCGGACCCTCAACCCAACCTAAAGTCATCTGATTCAGGTAGTCTCCTGGATTGAGATGTCCGACTGGGGCAAGGCTGCCGGAGTGAAGGTGTTATGGAAGGTTTCACTGAAGAGGGAAGCCTCCAGTGTTTTGGAACGGCTTGCATGTTTCGCCTCATGAAGCAAGGGTTGAAGGGAGCCAGGATGCTCGAAGTTTGGCTTTGGCTGGTGCGCAGCTTGTGCCCTTGCACTGCTTTAGGGCCAGTGCGACTTGTTCGAGACCTCCATCGTTCATGACTACGATTGCAATTCGCGCCACCCTCGGGCAATCGGGCACAGAGTTGTATCTTTCGCATCGTCAAGCCTACTCGAAGGTACGAATTTGCTTGCTGCCCTTCTTATTTGGGGTTTAGGGTTTAGGGCTTTAGGGTTTAGGGGTTGCCATCTCTTGATTTCGTTCTTCTGACCGTCACTTGTCGTTTTTGGACCCCGCAGCTCCGTGGAGGCGGCGCTACTGAAGCTAGCGAAGGTGAAGCCCAGCAACGGCCAGACTTTTGCAGAGGCCTACGACGAGGAGGCAGAGCTGAGAAGTATTACAGTATTTTATAGTATATTCTAGTATGCTATAGTATATGCTAAACCAATAAAAGTATGCAACCCATTCCAATGCAATCCAATCCAGTCTACCGGTTAAGGCCTCCGGGATTTCCTCAGGTCCCAACGACCGTAGGCAATGGCAGAAGGGCGTTCACATGCAGTATCGCACACCTGCTTTGGCATAACCTCTGCCTATACTGTTCTCCTGTGGGCACAGCTCTGCCAGGGTGGAGTTGGTAACTAACATCACTGAGAGGCCAAAACCTGAGTCCTGCCAGGGCCAAGCCCGGATCCTGAGCCCAAACCGCCGTGAGGTGAAGGCACGGGAAGTGAAGTACTCGACAGCAAACGGCCTTGGCTCCCCGGAAGCCAACGGCCCCTCGGCTGCACAGGGCAGCATCCCAAATGTCAGCCTCGTGACGCATGCGAGAGCTGCAACATTAGATGATTTCACATCTTTTGTGACGTCGGTGTCATGACATAGATCATTAGGTTTGTTACAGGGCCCGCCGATCCGTTGGTGCGACTTTTGTTCTCTGGCTCCCCCATGGCGATTGGCATAATTGGCCATCTTTTGATAATGAGAATAGGCTTTCCAGATTCGTCCTCTCTGTTTGTGCTACTGACAGTCAAGAGCAAAGGCAGCAAGCGGGTTGGGTTTTGGTGTGTGCGTGTGCGGAGCATGGGAGACGTCTTCGAGCGGTGCAGTCAAGGCTATCACACCCAAGCCGCGCAAACGCTGAGGCGTGGGATCCTTCCGTCATTGTCTGCAGTGATCTGGTTGTCGGTAGCAGGGTAGGGTTGGGATGCTTCGTGTTTAGATGTTGGGTAAAGTTTTAAGGCCTCGGGGCTCCAGCGTGCTTGTCTTGCGTGCCGTGAGACTCAGCTTGCAGCGGTTTGGTTCGAGGTTTCGGCCATCGGTACAGCTTTACAGCAGCCGTCGCTTTGGCCCAGCTTCTGTTGTCCTCTTGACGTGAAAGAATCGCGAAGTCGTACTTGCTTTCAACGAAACTCAAAAAACATCTGGGCTACTTCTGCCCGCAGATTCACAGATACCAACCTCGGCTGCCCATCACAACTCTCCCATCTTCCACTGCCACAAGGGCCACCAGGAACTGTCAGAGAGTCCGTGGCCAGGAACGTTCTCCTGGGTGGCCCGGCTGCCTCTTCCGGCTCCAACGACCCGGAGGCTGCCCAGGCGGGGCGGAAGACGAGGAGCAAGGAAACAACAGCCACTGCGAAGAAGAAGAAGAGGTAGTAGCAGCAGCGGTAGAAGCGGGTAGGAGCAGCGAGGAGCAAGAGGAGGAGCAATTATAAGAGGAGTAGTGGCAGTCGTCCTCGTAGGTGGTGGCGGACGAGGAGGATAGTATCAGCATCGTCAGCTTCGCAATGACAACAGCGCTAGTGTTCAATGATGGTCATAATCGTCGTCGTCGTCGTCGTCGTCATCCTCTCCAGTCAAGCACTCCAGGCAGCTGGGACCTCGGATGGATTCAGTGCTCACTTCTGCAGGATTAGGTTGACCCTTACTCGTCCACGGCCGTGATCCTCCAGGCGTCTGGAAGTGCGCAGCCCGCCAAGCCCCAGACCTTGAAGTTCGCAGCGGAGCTGAGTGTGAACGTGTCGCAATCCGTTAAGGAGAGGGTAGTGGGCATCTGGGGCATTTAAAATGAAGGTCTTGCTCGGTTTCTTGGATGCACCGCCGTCCTTCACCCAAATCATGATGATCGCAGTGTTGCTGTTTGGGTCGATGTTTTTTGTTGTTGCTCGTGCTACTTGGATGGCTGTTGGTGCTGTCCTCCCCCTCCGCCTCCTCCTCCTCCTGCTCCTCATCAGCATCAGCATCAACATCAGCATCAGCATCATTATCATCACCACTATACCATCACCATCACCATCATCATCATCATCAGCATCATCACCATCATCATCACCATCACCATGACCATCACCATCACTGTCATCATCATCATCATCATCATCGTCATCGTCATCATCATCAAAGAGCGAACGAAGGCTGTATACAGCCATATATATATATATATGGACACATATACATGCATGCCGCAGGTATGCAGACACACGATACAGTCACGATACCATGCAAGGCAATACACATACTAGCACTACAGTAGCACGGTACACTGCGCTACCCTACGCTATGCTGCGCCCTGCTGCGCTACACTACACTACACTACACTGCACTGCACTGCACTGCACTGCACTGCACTGCACTGCACTGCACTGCACTGCACTGCACTGCACTGCACTGCACTGCACTGCACTGCACTGCACCGCACTACACACCCTGCACTGCGCTGCGCCACTTTGATTACAATGCAATGCGGTACAGAACAGTAAAGCACAGTACAGACCCATTGCAACACAACATATCAAGATAGCATGCAATACCATACATTAGCATACAATACGACACTACACAGCAAAACACGACATAACGCAGCACAAGAACAACGCAACACAACACAGCACACCACAGCACAGCACAACACAACACAGCACAACACAACACAACAGAACACAACAGAAAGCAACAGAGCACAACATAACGCAATTCAACGCATGCCATGCAATGCAATGCAGTATAAGCCAGCACAGCACAGCACAGCGCAGCACAGCACAGCGCAGCACAGCACAGCACAGCGCAGCACAGCACAGCACAGTGCAGCACAGCACCGCACAGGGCAGCACAGTGCAGCACAGCCGCAGCACAGCGTAGCACAGCGCAGCACAGCACAGCACAGCACAGCGTAGCACAGCACAGCACAGCACAGCACAGCACAGCACAGCACAGCACAGCACAGCACATCGCAGCACAGCACAGCACAGCGCAGCGCAGCACAGCGCAGCACAATTCAACATGTATGTGTGTCGTATCTTTACAAATAACCAATGTTTAGGCTACATATCCTTTTTGTTGTCTGTTCGGAGCGACATGCCCAAATCTGCTGGCTTGGACGTGAAGTTCGACTCAGTGCCTGCAGCCCTGATGTCAGAGTCGAGAACCATGGCCCGCTGGAGACCACCTACATTATCATAACAGGGATCTACTAGGTCTCTGTAAGGGTATTCTGAGGGTTTGTATAGGGCCGCATCGAGTCCTTGGAAGCACATCCGGCCCCATAAGCCTCAAGCCTTGGACTTGGAAGCAGTCTCTTCCTGCAAACAGGACTTCAACGAGCAGTGCTACCAGTACTCGGGCTCCTCCTCCAACCCTCTAGCATCTCGGCAGAAGAGTGGGTGAGAAACGCATGCAACGAAACATCATGTAACTTGAGATCATGCTGTCTGGCTTTATTGTCAAACGCAGTGCACAATTTCATACTCCAGAATCGATTTCGATCGCTCAGCTGAAAGAAGGCCCGCTGGAGGGCCGTCCACACATGTTCCAGACAGCTCCCGACCTATTTGGAAGACGATGAAAGCCCGTGCAATTCAATATCATGAACTGAGACGAGATGGTGGAAACCACACGCGGTACTCCAGGACTCTTGTTTTGTTGTTAGCTTCTCTTTAAAGACAAACCATGCTCATGATGAGAAGTAGTAACATCGACAGCAGCACCCGCAACATGAGAAGCGACCAAAGCAGTGCGTCTCTTGTCGCAGTAAGGACCTGGTCTTAAGAATCATAGCAGTTGTCATGGTGGAAACAGCACTAGACACAACGGAAACAGCAGCGAACAAGAAGCACGATCGCCACGACAAACCACTAGCAGGCAAGATTAAAGTGCTCACGAATGACGATAGTCTCTGCCTCTGCAGTAAAACTCATCAGAGCACGGTGTGCATAGATCTGAGAGGTGTGGGAAGCGTTCGTGACAGCAAGGGAGGGGTGACAGGCAGGGTTGAGGTCTGCAGACTTTCTGGTATCCCTAGTTGAGATGTTTGGGAAGTCCCTCCTTGAGCAAGTCGGTCTTGAGACAGTGATAGCAAGAATCCTGGTCCTAGTCGAACTGTTAACTAGCACCCCGACCTACAAGAGCGATTAGAAGTGGTCGTGAGATTCATGTGTTTTATGGCCCAGGATTCGACGTGCAACAGCATCAATGGAATGATCAAGAAGACCCAGAGCTTCTTGAGACTTGGCTTTGATTGGCCCCTAACCTCTTCCGGACATCCCGAGAGAGAGACTGGTTTAGGGCACCTCGCGCCGGACCGCCTGGGGAGGTTGGTGGAAGGGCACAAGGGAGCTTCTCACAAGGATTAGAATAGCCAAGAATATTCCTTAGCGGTCCTTGTGACAACTATCGTAAAATGTACCTCCAAATAAGGCTTGCAACAAGCTGGAAGTAGACTCCTAGTATATTGTATCCCAAGGCCTTGTTCGAGGTATTCAGGCTCCTATGTTAGCTGCGGGTATGGGCTAGGCCCCACAGTCGACTAATCAAGCCCTCTCCTCCTTGAAAACCAGCTTTCGTTGTAGGTAGTGTGGGAGGGAGCTGAACCGAGCCGCCCAACGTCGTCGTCGCCTCCAAATGCCTAAGCCCCTTAAGCAACAATGCCATAGCCGACTCCTAAACCCAGATTCCGTCACGTCGGAGACCTGAGAAGCATCTCAGTGGAATCCATTCTCAAGAATCCCCTCATAGCTGCATCTTCTGATCTCCGATAGAGACTTCTGACAGTTGTCCGAGCCGCCATCTTGGGTTCGTCTAGGCAGGAATGTAGGTGCAACTTGCGAACAGAGTCTAGCTAGGAAGGGTGTTGGCAATGAGGCATTCTGCATGAGAGCATGGCCTTCCGAATCCCTGTGTTGTAGGACGTTGATGAACAACTATGCGGGCCCTGGTGGCCCGGAATTCATCGAAAAGCAGGCAGATGACTTCATCAACGGAGCCTTTTCGGCACATGGAGCTTTTGCCGAGATGCCAAGTCTCAAAGCAAGACAAGCCATCAAATTTTTAGTGGCAGCTCCTTATCCTGCCTCTCCTGCCAGATCTGTCAGAAATACACCGAGTGTTCATGCTTCTCCCATGAGTTTCTAAAACTTCTGTGCGCGAGGGGTTCGGCAGAGGTTTTTGGATAGAGTGTCTAGTCTTCAAGTTTCCCAATATCTGCTCTAAAGCTGGGAGCGCCTTTAAGGAGTTTTGTGGATCGGGGCTCCAATCGGTAATCCACATGCAAGTTGGCGATGGTTTGTTGCGCCTTTCATTCAAGACCCTAGGGTCCGTAAGCCTAGACCCAAAACCATAATTCACCCTAAACTTGAGATGTGCTTCAGGAAGCCTTCAAGATATGGTGCTCCTCTCCGGGGAGCTCATCGACGAAGGTATTGCTTCCGTCCAGCGCCTTGACATGTAGTCTAGTCTTTGGTTGGATGAATATCTACATATATATATGGGCTGCGTAGTAT
>CAJNJA010005306.1:0-17845 GCA_905231915.1 Symbiodinium necroappetens
CTGGCCAGGGTTCAACGAGTGGTGGCTACCGAACAAGGCAGGGAATCACTGAAGAAGGCGGAATGGCTCACAGGCTCCAACGCCTGGATGTACATGAGGTGGTCACCCAAGCTTCGGAAACTTGTGGCCGACGAGAACAAGGAGCCACTGGTTCACGACGAGGCTGTGAGAATCATCTCAGAACTCCAGAAGTCAATGCGAGGAGAGATCATCCACCGGTTCCAGAGCACGATCAACTTGGCAAAACTGGAAGAACAAGGAGCGCAGCAAGCAATATTCCATCTCGGGGTATCTCTTCGTGGTTCCGAAGCCACGGAAGTTTACGAACAGTTCCGGAAGCTAGCGGGGTCATCCCTGACGAGCCTCGCGGGATTCAGCATGAAGGTGGACGACCAGCAGCGCCCGCCCATGGCGCAGCATCTTGCCCAGATGACGTACGGCGGAGGCCCGAGCATAGCACCAAGCATGCTCCAATCAGGTCAGACTCGCACGCCACATCGTCAGACGGCTCCGCTACCATCAGCCATACCAATAGCCCAACTCCGCCCCCCCATTGCTCCCATCCCTAATGATAACACCTTTCTCCCCAACTTTTCCCTCGCCAACCCTAACAATCATTGCTACATGAATGCCACCATTTACTGTCTTGCTTTCCTTGAGCATCTCACCCGTAAGCAGATCCTGCCCGCTGCCTTTCACCATACTGCCCACAGGCAACTGAGTGCTCTGAAGAACTTGGGGTTCAACCTCCTGGGGTGGCGGAGGCCAGACCATCAGCACGATGCTGCAGAGTTTATAGACTTCCTAGTGCCACGCTTGTGCCCATCCCAAGCACACCACACATGGAGCGCTAGAGTGGCACATGCAGGTGGGGTGCACCATGTTGATGGTGCAATGCTTTCAAAGTGCCTCCAACTCAGCTTCCTTCATCTTGACAGCCCGGACCCCCAAACCCTCATAAATCGTTGGCACCAACAGGAGGAAGCTCATGCGCTGGACAGCCTGACGCCCTGGGTTTTCCTGCAGCTTCCCAGAAGCAGCAGAAGTGATCATGGTAATCTCCAGAAGAACCACAACCCGATCATCATCCCTAAAACCTTGCAGATACCTGTTTTCGAAAGCCCAACCACCCTAACCACGAGGTGGCAACCATATAAACTGGTAGCCTGCATACTGCATCATGGGCCCAGCCTCACCTCAGGACACTATAATGTGCTGAGCATCAGGGGTGCACAAAGTCATGTTTTGGACGATGCCAAGTCAAAAGAGCCAGCCACGAATGCATTCCTTGAGAGCGCCTCTTGCAGTGCATACATCCTCGTGCTGGCTCTTGACACAACACCAGACTCGCAGTCAAGTATCGCTCAAGATGGAATCATCAGCCATGTCGGACGAGAGCGGTATGAATCACTTTCTGTTGCGGAAGTACGGCGACACTTGGACGGCAGCTCATCTCAGCTTGATGGAATACCAGTTGAAGGAGCTCGAAGCGCAGATGATGTTGATGCAGCGTCATGTGGACAACATACAGTCTCAGATGCATTCGCTTCAACTTCTTGTGCACCGTCATGCATATCTGTACAGCAACAGAGTGACGAACAAGGCCAGACCACACAAGGTGAGAGTTCTTGACTCTCTAGACTGAGAAAGAAGGCTGGCCACAAGTCTTTAAGACTCATGTGCAAAGCACATAGGCGCCTCGGCGCACATTATTTCGTTCCCATGCCTTTACGGCACACGTGCCTCGCTGTCTCGAACAGCCGATGCTGACAACAGATCAGCACTGCTTAGGCGCTCGCTAGCAAGAGACGGGACTCTAGCTGCGGAGGAAGAAGATGATGCATGATGAAGGATGATGATGGATGATGATGGTCGGTGATGGTGGTGGATTGAGGCGCCAGGTGGTTGGTAGGAGAGGGGTGGCTACTAGTAGTAGTAGTAGTAGTAGTAGTGGTAGTGGTAGTGGTAGTGGTAGTAGGCGCCCCCCCNNGTAGTAATCATAACAATAACAATAATAATAACAATAATAATAATAATGAAAAATGGCTGTGTGATATAGACTAGTTTTCATAGTGACACAAAGAACAGCAACACATTATACGTAAAGGTTCCTGCCACATATATATATATATGTATATATAGAGTCACAACTTTAGGAGTTCAAGGCCTCACGGCTTTGTGAGTTTCGTGTTTCTTTTTGGTTCTGGGGCCGAGGATTCAGGGCCTCAGGAGCTGATGAAGGCTTCGGAATGTGAAGAGGTTTTGTAGGAAGCTCGGGCTCAGGGCATAGACCCTTAGGGTTAAGGGGGGTCAGGGTTTACGGGTGTATAAGGGTTGAGGGTTAAGGGGGTTTAGGGTTTAGGGTTTAGGGGTTTAGGGTTTCAGGGGTTTAGGGTTTGCTTTTTAGAAGGAGCAACCCTAAAACCCTAAGCCCTAAGCCCCTAAACCCTGTTCGAGAGTTTAGAGGCCCTAAGCTCGAAACTGCCCAAAACCAGGAGGTTTCGGGGTTTAAAACAGACCCAGAGGGTCCATATATATGTTATGGTTTTTGGTGCCTAATTCCATAATAGTAGTACATATGGACCCTTAGGGAGAGTCTTCCGGGGACGATGAGAGTGACAGGAGGGAGGTCTTGTGGTGGCTGACACAGCGGTAGCAGCGTAGCTTGTCCAGGATCCACCTATGGGTCATATCCTACCTCTTTTTACGGTACCTACTTTTGAATATGACAGGTCCTATCCAGAAAGCTATAACTAGGTACCCCCAAAAAGGGGTAGGGTGTGACCCTCTAGGTTGGTTTTGGGTTTCGGCAGGGTCTTAATGATGAGAATAGGGTGTCTAAACAGGATTTTGTACTGTGACGTTTCACCACAGGATTCTGATGTAGGCAGGGGCTGGGTTTAGGCTTTAGGGTATTTCTACAACGAACCCAAGAGATTTTGTCAGGGCCCTCGCCACTAGGGGGGTGGGATGGTCGGGTGTAGGTTGTGTTTGTTGGAGGACTACATTGCTGGTCATGGCCAAAAGCCTGATGCCTTAAACTCTTGACTCGAGCCCGTTATCCCCAAAGCCCACAGTCCTTTTGTTTCAAATCTGTGCATGCATGTAGAGCATCTGATGTCCGGAACTCAAAAACAGGCACACATGAACTTTTGAGTGGGGTATTCCTACCTTTTTGGCTTACTTAACGACTGGATGATGGAAGATCTTATCCTTATGGTTTTGATTTAGGCGCTTTCTTGGGTCCCTATGATGTGCACGCCAGAGAAAGTTCCGAGGAACGAGTCCGGAGCGGTTTAGGGTTAAGGGTTTAGGGCCGTTTAGGGTTTAGGGTTTAGGGTAAAGGTTTCAGGGTTTAGGGCCTCTTAGGGACACTGAACTACAAACCAATACTTGGATGTTCGTGGGACAATGCTGCCTTCCTTCGAACCGACCACTTCGCCCGCCATGTGCTTCAATGACGTGCGGGAGCGAGTGGTAGCGTTGGGCCTGATTGACAAGTACTGGCTCCGAAAGTTTATAGACGCGGAGCTCTCAAAACGTGCGGCCCAGAAGGGTCTCGAATCCCATGTGGACAAGCTGAAACATGCCAATGTGGCACACCGAGCATGTGTACTTTGAGCCTTCCTCCTGGGCGTTTTTGATCGCCTCTTACATCGAATGGCTGGAGAGAGATGCAAATGATAAAGGGGTTGTTCTATCCTTGCTTGGTGGTCGTTGTGTGCATCAGAGAAGAGCTTCCTACCATGTAAACCGACTGCAGTAGTCTCCTTGTGCATCCCCGCGTGGGCTTTTGGACGGTAAGGGTTTTAGATTTGCCGGTTTCGTGCATCTGGTTTCTTCACTTTCGGGGATGCGCAGTCCTGTTTCACACCTGACTTCGCACCATGAACCTCGCCTGGCATGTCCGAGTTGTGAGAGCGTAAACCGGACCCTAATTTAGAGAACTACCCATCTACTAGATCATGTAGCATCGACCTGGAGACGAAACGTCCTTCATAACCACACCCCTAGTAAGCCCTACTACGATTAGGTTTCAGGGTTTAGGCTTAGGCTTTAAGGTTTAGGGTTTAGGACACCCACTTGTAAAAAAGACTTTCATGCCCCGATAAAACCTCTCTGGCACCCTTATAGCCAGACTTACTACAACAACCTTTATAGTTACCCTTGTTTTTAGTACCCTGGTAGTATCCGCATAGCAACGCTTACGACAGTTATTATAAGTTAAAGTTATACTCTCTTATACTAACCTTATTGAAACCCTTATAAGAGCCCTTGTAGTGACTCTTACGGTGGGTCTTCCAAGCCAGGAGGTCCAGCAGTTCAAGACGCAGCGGGTGAGCAGCAAGTCCTCCGTGGGCCCGTTCTCAGCGACGTTCCTTGGCTTTTCCTTTTCCTTGGCTTTCCCTTCCCTGGAGAAGCTCTGAAAGCACTGTGGAGTTGTAGCCGGGAGTTGTGAAGTTCAGGGGGGTTGACGGTTGGAGACCAGGGTGTAGTATGTCGTAATGCTAGGGGTCGTTGGGCCGGGGATCGGTTATGTCGGTGAAGGAGAAGGGTTGAGTCCCTCAGCCCTAAACCCTAAACCCTAACCGCTTAGGGTTAGGGTTTCAGAGTTGGTTCCTGGTGGTCAACGGTTCATGGAAAACTTTGGGCTGAGCAGCAGTGCCAGCTGTGCAAGACTGCTTGAAATGACGATCGGGTACGACGATGCGGCTCATGGACATTATATACCGTTTCATGGCCATCCTCCAAACGTACCAGGGGTTCGTGAGCTATATATGTGCCCGAGGCTTACAATGCAAACTCATTAAATCGCTTCACAGCGAAGGCCTATGAAAGATTGGAACACGAACAGGATTGGGCCAACTGTCTTCATGAGCTTTGATCATGACCATGCAGCTTTGAAGCTGTTTTGTATGCCAGCTAAGTTGGCATTCGAATAGGGGCTGCTGTCGACGGCTAGCTTCCGTGTTTCCCTATACCATTGGGACGCATCATCCGTGCATCTTATCCTGCAAAAAACAAGACCGGTCATGTTCAGTCCGTAACTAGGTTTGCAGGTTCTGTGTTTGGGGTTCTGAGTTTGTTGGGTGCCCCTAAACCCTGTGGCCCCTTAACGCTGAGCCCGAAAGCCCTCTCAGCCCTAAGCCCTAAACTTCAAACCCTCCACCCTAGCTTGGACGGGCCTTGATTCAGGTGCAGGGTTTGATGCGGTTTAGGGTTTGAATTTGAGAAAGAGGATTTCTAGGGTTCAGGTTTTAGCGTGTAAGGTTCAGGGTTAGTAGGATTGCAGGTGCAAAAACAAGGTTTAGGGTTGAACCGGTTTACAGTTTTGTTTGGGGGGTTAAGGTCTCGAATTTAATGTTTCAGTGTTACGGTTTCAGTAATATCGGGTTTCGGGTTCTTCAGATGTTCGGGTTTGGGGCCAGGGTTTAGGGTTTAGGGGTTTAGGATTCAGGGTTTCGGTTTTGGGGCTTTGCGGTTCAAGCCTTTCAGGGTGAAGGCTTTACGGGACTTGCGGGTCAAGGGCTCTTACGTTAAACGTCTGCCTAGAGGAAGGCTTTCACTAACCCGTGGTAGTAGCCCTAGGATACTTTTTTTGGTATACAGTTCATAGTACTCTTCTAGTCGAAGGACCGTTGTCCTTGCACTAACCCCTTTGGGTTCGGCTTTCGGGTTGCATTCCCTGGCTTGCACAGGGACATAGAACGGCCTCGATATGCGCTTCCTTCTATCCTCCCCGGCTTCTTGTTTACGCTACGACCCTTTGGCCTCTGGTACTGTAGCCGTTTAGCTCCACGCGTGTATCTCGCCTTAGATTCGAGAAGTTGCCGCATTCTACTGACTCCCAGGCAAAGTTCGGAAGCTGCAGATGAGTCCGGAAGGCAGGGGGACGAAGGCTAAATGTCTCTTTAGAGCGAGTAAGTCTATGAATGGAGGCTGGGTGCCACCAACAGAGTGGATCCACAAGTAAGCCAGTACTATGGTTCAGGAAATCCAGATGTCTCAGTACGTTCCCTGATTTTCTTCGTGCAATGCAATCCACAAAAGACCACGGTATGACATGATATATTCCGAAGCCCTCAAGCAATTTCTCAAAGTCCTCGCTCCAACCCCGAAGAATGTACGGTGACCACTTTTAAACATGTGGAGGGCGGGCTCGGGCCACGAGCCCCGGAGGTAGTATAAAATGTCTATTTAACACCTCCGCATGTTTAACATGTATGTGTCCGTACACGCATGTCTTGACACACACACACACACATTTTTCCCCCTGCCCTGCCCTGCTTTGCCTTGCCCTGCCTGGCCTGGCCTGCCATGACGTGCCCTGCCCCCTGCCCTTCCTATGGTAATTTTGGCCCCCGTGCACCACGGCCCTGCCTGCCTGCCTTTGCCCCACCCCCTGCACCAAAGCAGCAAAACAGCCCAAACTGCCCGGCCTCGAGCCCGCGGACATGGCTGCGAGAGCCGCCAAGAACCACTAGACTAGAGGTTCCGTGTACTTCAGGGTCAATCCGTTCAAATTGATCTATGATGCTTCGGAAGGGTTAAAAACCTAACTGCGGCAGTTGGGGCGATTTTGCTTGCCGTGGCTACTTTTCCATAATTTCACTAAGCTTTAACCCCCGTTGCAAATCCCTGGTCGGTCCTTGTCCTGCAGCATGATGTCGTTGGCCTGGTCGAAGACGGTGACCATAAGGCCATAAGGTTTCCATATATGTAAAAAAGGGGCGGCCCCGCCCAATCCCTCACGGAGGTAGTATAAAAGATTTGATTTATCTACGTACTTGCCCGCATATTTAAAAAAACAGTCACTGTAGGCTTTGCGATGCCTGAACCTGCAAGCAAGCACTGCAGCCTGACAAGACTTAAGACCAGAAGCAACCTTACAAGCCCAATCACCTGTATAGTAGGTTATTGTTTCCGTGAACACCTCAAAGTATCCTAGAGTCCTAGAGCCAGTAACCTACTACACGGGGCAGCTGGGCTTCTAGCGAGACCTAACGAGCCCAATTTCCCCTGTTAAATGCACCATTCACAGCTCACGGCGATCAGTTTACTTACTTATTCTGGGCATTCTTCTGGTTGGCTCTTAGGGCTTTCACTTTTTTCGGTTTCTAGATGAACTATAACAAGAAGGCAAAAAGTTTAAAGTTTAGGACGGCTCAGAAGTCAGCCAAGTATGTATGTATGTGTATATATATATATACATACATATTTTGGTATGTAGCCCTGTATAGATAATCTTGTTTCAGAATATACCACCCACAACCTGTTCCAATGGTTAAGGATCCGGTATGATATTGCAGCCTACAAGAACTCATTTAACATCACATAGCATCCTTGTGAGACTCTATCCTAACCCTGAAGTCAACCTGGAGCCTAAACCCTAAAGCTAAACCCCAAGTCCTAGCACCCTAAAGCCCTTAATCCCAACCTAAACCCCAAAGCCCTGGACCCCTTAAACCCCCGACAGGAAGAGCCAGCGCTTACATCGGGAGGATGAGCTGTGCATAAGCTTCGACCGGCATCGGGGCTTTTGGGGTTCTCTTGCTAAGTTCTAAAAGAATCTTATTGGGCTTAGGTTTCAAGGGGGTGGTTTAGGGGCTGTAGAGGGTTGAGGTTTGTAAGGTGCGGGGTCAGGGTTTAGTGACTGAGGGTTTTGTGCCCTCATGAATGCACATTGCAACCCCTAAACCCCTAAACCCCAAACCCTTAAACCCCAAAGCCCGAGACCCCCGAAAGATGGTCACGGTGCTACTGGGACTTGCGGTTCGGAGATGTGGGTCTCTTCGTTAAAGGATCCAAGGTGTAGGCTTCATGGTGAGATTCCTGCCTTTGTGGGGTGGCATACGGCAACCTGTTCTCATTATTGGCGTCGATACCACCAACATCCTAAATTTAGTGGTTTCGTAATCCACTGTAGACCTTGACTTCGGTCGCAAAGCCTCACCTATCCAACATCTTGAAAGTAGTTCTACCTTACGCACAAACCTTGGGTTTAGCGTTCGGGTCTTACACCACAGTCGCGAAATCAGATCCTTCATCTTAGTACCTTTTAACTGATGCATACTCTGCATATGTATACTGTGTACAGGTACACACCCTTTACTTGTAATAAACGGCCAAAAGCCCTAAAGCCCGAAACCCTAACACTTTGAAGACTTCAACCCTGAAACCTTAAAGGCCATATGAAAGGCCCTGAATAAGGAGGACTACACACGTCCCGGATCTTACGTCCCGGATCTTGCCATCTCTCCCCGCCCCCTCCCGGTCCTATAGGCTCATAGAGTAGGATCCTTACTGTGACTTAACCCTAAACTCTAAACCCTAAACCCTAAATCACCCTAAACCCTAAACCACCCTAAACCCTAGACTTACGGTATGCTCCTTAAATTGCGGTGGCTTTATCTTGGGAAAGCCGGGGGTCCCAGGAGCTACTCCAGCGCTTGTCTGATGCCGAGAGCCGACTGCAGCAGCAGCAGACCATGGTGCCCGGGCTAGGGTTTGGGGGTTTGGGGGTTTAGGGTCTATAGGGTTTAGGGTTTAGGGGATGTCTTTGGGAGTCCGGTAAGGACTTTTGACAGGTTTCCTATACTAGTTCGACCCTAAACCCTGAACCCTAAACTCCTAAACCTGGTCTAGGGGGTGCTTCTTGTTTGTGGTTTTTATCTAAGGGTCAAGGAGGGGCTTGAAAGGGTTCTTCCAGGTGTTTCAGGGTTTTGGTGGGTTCTCTAGGGTGGTGCCTTCAAGGGCTCCGAGAGGCTCTACCCATAGGCCCCTAAGTAGTTCCTTTTTGTGGTTCATATTTAGAATCCTATAAGGTAATCTCAAAAAGGAACTACTTATAAGGGGCCTGTGGGTAGAAGCTTTCCTTTAAAAGGTTCTACAAGGTTTCTGGATTAAAAGGGGCGCTGTGAGGTTTCTTGTTGTTTCAGGAAGGGTGTCTCGGGGCTTGTAAAGGGTTCTATAAGTGTTTCAGGCCTTGATGGTCTAGAAGGGGTTCCGAAAAAAGCGGGTCCTTCTTGGAGAGAGGGTTGAGGGTTTAGGGTTTAGGGAGGCAGGTAAGGGCTCCCTAAAGCGTTCTATAAGGGTCCCGGGCTCTAGGGGTAGTCTATTCTAGAATGCTGTACTCCAAAGCTTCACCTACCCAGCATCTTGAAGATAGTTCTACCTCGCGAAATCAGATCCTTCATCTTAGTACCTTTTAACTAACGTATACTTTGCATATGTATACTGTGTATATGTACATATATATATATACATACACATACACACAGCACATGCTCGTACACCTTACTGTATATTTCAGAGCTACGGGGCTTCGGAGTCCTCAGGAGTGCGTTGAAACTAATGGAAAGCCCCCTGTTGCAGCCTTTGGAAGGACCACAGCAACTACGGTTGATGATGTGAATCCTGCAATACCCATAATAAGGAATATGCCATACTTCCCATAGTTTAGGGTCCTTAAGCTCATGCAGATTTATATCACCAACAGTAGTAGAACACCGGAGCCCAACCCTGAACTCTAAAAGAGTTTTATCCGGGTGTCGGTGCTGTTCGGCGTTTGCGTCGGGATTGTTGATCTAGTTTGGAGACGAACCTGCTTCAAAAGGTCTTTTTAATGTATCAAGGGTCTGTAGTGCGGGTGTTTGTCATGGTTTCAGTTCCCTGGTTTAGAGTTTAGAGGGTTTGGGCCCCAATACCTGCCTATACATTCAGAAGTCCCGAAAAAGAGAAGCTTGAATAATTAATAGCTTAGCACTATATTATTCCTTCCCGGTTATAGTTGTTGTATACCGTAGCCCCTCAACCCTCTTCTAATTATTCCAAGCCCTATATTACGCTCTTGCGGCTTGCCTGGTCGCAGTCACTTTCAAGAATCCTGACGTGGAGTTTCAGGTGAATTCCTAAAGCGCCCAAAAGACCTTATAGGGTTTAGGGTTTAGGGTTTAGGTTACTTGAGGAAGTAACCATTAGAAAACCCCGTATGAAGCCCCCGAGGCCAACAAAAAACACCCGGAACCCTGCGAAACACCCGCCCAGCCCAGGGGCGCTGGGATAACTCAGCTCAAAACCATGGGCTCACAGAGTCTTGGGGTGCTGTGTGGGACCTTGAAGCCTTAAAGAAGAGCCCTTAGAGTAACTTTTCAAGGAACCCGGAAAAGAAACCTGAGACGTCGGATTCAGGGTTTAAGGGTTTATATATGTTTGGGGTTTAGGGTTTAAGGGTTTATATATGTTTGGGGTTTGGGGCTTAAGGGTTTGTATAGGTTTGGAGTTTAAGGCTTTAAGGGTTCATGTAGGTTTGGGGTTTAGGGTAAAACCCTACACCCTAAACCGTATTTGGAGGCAAAAAAAAACCGTATTTTGGGAGTGTTTAGGGCACAGATTTCACAGGGCCGTGGAGCTGTCTCAAGTGGAAAGCCGGGCAAAGAGTTCCAGGAGTTTCCGTTTTGTTTGCGGGTTTAGGGGTTGGGGGTTTAGGGATTTATGGGTTTAGGATTTAGGTTTTTAGGGTTTAGGGGTTTAGAGGTTTAGGTTATTAAGGTTTAGGGGTTTAGGTGTTATACATAGACATATATATATATACACATACATATATAACTCCCTCAACCCCAAAACCTGAACCTGAGGACCCGACCATGGGCCACATAGACCTGCTGATTGACAGGGGGACCCTAAACCCCTTAAGCCCTAAACCCTAAACTCGGGTTTAGGGGTTTAGGGTTAGGGTGTAGGGTTTAGGGTTTTTTGTGGAGGCAAAAAACCCCTAAACCCCTAAACCTCTAAACCCTAAACCCACCCGTGGTGGGGCCTCAGCCTCCGGCCATGAACTAAAAACACTGAAATGAAGACCTTAGCACCAACCCTAAAGCCAAGACTTGGACTATGGTTACTCTCGGTCCTGACTATGGTGACTCCAGGGTTTAGGGTTTAGGGTGACTATGGTGACTCTAGGGTTTGGGGCTTTAGGGTGACTGCAGTGGTGACTCTAGGATTTAGGGCTTAGGGTGACTATGGCGACTCTAGACTAGATAGATAGGCAGGAGTAAAGCCCACGACATGCTAAACTACCCCAGCCCTCCCTCGACCCTCCTGTGCCTGTGCAACCCTGCAATACCTCAAGCGAGAAACCCTCGACACCCTAGACACCCGAAGCCCTAAACCCTAAACCCTATTATCAACCCTAAACCGGCCCTAAACCCTATTATAAACCCTAAACCCTTTTATTATCCTTAAACCCTAAACCCTTTACCCCCCAAAGGTGCAGCGGCAGAAAGAGGACATCAACCAGCAAGTGAGGAAATGGTCGTCTCAAGCCTAGTTCAAAGGGCTTGAGGGGTGGGATGAAGAGAGGTGGGGTAATCCCAAAAAAGGGAGTCCTGATATAAGGCCGTTTAGGGTTTAGGGTTTAGGAACCCTAAACGGTAAACCCCATAAGGGACCCTTAATCATATTCCTAGCTACCTTCATCCCACCTTTTGAGGCCTCCAACTCGCGGCTTAGACCCGGGAATTCATCGGAGGAGAGTTCCGGAGCAAAGCACCAAGCTAAAGAAGCCTCAGTGGACTCAGGGCTGAGGACATGAAGGAGCTTTAATTCAGACTCCCAAAATATCAGATCCTTGATGCAATGACGTCTACAGATCCTAAACCCGTATTCCTAAACTCCGAAGTGTGAGAAGCCTTCACAGCTTCGACATTTAAGGCCTGTGGAGATTCGGCATGCGTAGGGCACCCAAAATGCAGGGATCCGAGCAGGGTTTAGGGTTTAGGGGTTAGCAAATTATGCAATGAGATGTATTGTCTATTTACGTAAACTGTTGTGTCTTGCAAGATCTGGTGCCTGACTCGTGTCACGTGGTGCCCCTATGTTCGTGAGTAACCCTACAAGGGCCCATGTCCTCATATAAATAGTACATGCCATTCCTTAAGCCCTTTAACTTAAGCTGTAGAAAAGAGCTTGGTGATGACCTTCGCTCCTGCATGCTCCAAGTGTCAATGCCCACGTCTCACTGAGACCCGCAGAGTTCCGGCTTTTTTATAAGGTTGTCTCGTATCCGCTGCTAGCTGCTAGCTCTTCTAGTAGGGTATATGAGGGTTTAGGGGTTTAGGATCTGGGGTTTACGGGTTCGGGGCTTAGTCTCTTTAGTACCGGTTTAAGAGAGATGTACAGGCTGTTACCGAAACGGCCTGATTCCAGAGTTCTTTCGGTAGTGTCTTGAAAGCCTTGTGAACTCAACATCGTAGTAGTGGTCCTAGAAACATAATGGGTTTAGTTTGTGGCAGTGTCCTTTAGTACGCTGGCGTGGGTCTAATATAATATTAATATAGAAGCTGGAAGAAATCCCAACATGATTCCTCAGCGATGCCTTTTGTACTCGTACTATGATAGACAACCAAACACTGTTCTAATTCTTAAGGTGCCTACACTAAGAGCCTTGTAGCGCACCTTGAAGTATTCCCCCCCCTTGTCGGAACACTTTGACTTTGAAGACCCCTGATTTCCAGGATCCTGTAGCATCATCGGCCTGGAAGTTGCTAAGCATGTGCATGAAAGCTTTTCCGTTGCGTTGCGGGCTCCTTGTTGCGGGCTGTGCGGAGTGGGCGTCGGGTTCAAGGTTTGGTTGTGGCTTGAAGCATCTTCTACTTTGAGCTTGATGGTTCCAAGTTTGCAGGAATTCCGGATTCAAGAACCCACTGCTGAAATCGTAGGTAAGCTTTGGAAAACTTCTTGGCCTATCATATGCTTGGGTGTCGGGACAGTTAGCAGTAGCCTCAAACCCTAAATCCCAATAAACTCTTCAAGAAACTAAACCCTAAACCCTAAACCCTAAACTAGGCCCTAAACCCCAATAAACTCTTCAAGAAACTCATGGGTTCAAGCTGCCACGATGGATAAACTCGAACTCATCGGGCTTGAAAATGCACACGAAACTCTAAACCCTAAAGGACCTATATACCTGTCCCAGCTCTCGAGCTGGCTGGAAGAAATGGTCTGATAGGCCTGTTTTGGGGATTGTGGAGTTTCGGAACACAAGGGAAGATCCGTGCTTTCAGGACCCGGCCTCCATTTACAAAGATCCGCATGTCGGTTTCTGAGTCTTAGATTCTGGTCCTGAAACCTGAAACTCTGGTTGTTTGTATGCCGCAACTTTCTGGATGTTTGCCGGCTGCACAAGGCCAGAGCTCTGATTCTGACTTTGGAGGCGGTTCAGTTGGCAAGGAAACAGAAAAAGTTTAGGGTTTAGGGTTGTAAGGTTTAAAGCTTTCTCAAGCCAGCGGCATGTGATCAGATGTGATCAGAGCTGACGGCCTTGAACCTCCTCCAAGCGATCACGCGGTCCACATGGCACGGTCGATAGGGAAACGACTGCAAAAGCCGAGGACAAAGGCAGCTCTGTTGTCTGTACCATGTGCGGCTCTTGTCGTGGAAGAGATCCTTGCATTCGAGGTGACGAGACAATCGGAACATGCAGCGCATGTCCAGCGCTCTCTGTAGCAATATGACATTAAGACACGCAGCACCTTTGTCATTGTACATGGCCGTGGTGTCTGTCGTCGTCCTTGTCGATGAAATGCTCGTAGTACACTCGCACCAGCTCTACTATTGGTACTAGCAACAGGAGCGGTACGGGTAGCAGCAGCAGAAGCAGCAGTGGCTGTAGCAGCTGTAGAAGTAGCAGTAGTGGTGTCGTGGTGGTGGTGGCGGCGGTGGCGGCGGTGGCCGTAGCCGTTGCCGTAGCCGCAGCAGCAGCAGCAGCAGTGGTAGAAGTAGCAGTAGTCGTCGTCGTACTTGTAGTAGTAGCAGCGGCAGCAGATTTTCTGCAAAGGTGCTAGGCTGCTAGACAACTGATGGAGTTTACTCCACTTCCAGAAGAAAGAATGTTGAACCTGCGTTCGCATCCTTCCATGCACGCTTAAGGCTTATAGGTTCGACTGTACCGGCTTTGACTCTTACTGTTGCAATGCGTTGCGACCTTGCAGCAGCGGCATAAGTGAATGTCCACCGCGGCATAGCTGCGACTGACTAGGCAAGAACCCCAAGGGCCCTAAACTCTAAAGCCCTAAGCCCTGGGGTCTTGGCAAGTCCGGGGTTTGTGGCTTTGGTTTTACAGGTTCAGGAGTTTCGGTGATGGTCGACCACGGCACTCGTCACACAATCCCTTCAGGAACCCCAGTAATCACTTACGTTGAATGGCCGGTCTGGACTTTCAGAAAAGATGACCCCACAAAAAAATATAAATATAAGTATATATATATGCATACATATATATATATACATACATACATATGTATTGTATCGCCGCGACCACCGCTAGTAAAGAAATTCCGCACTATGTTGATGATAAGACTACGTACTAGCGGCCTGAATATTTGGTGGTCTGGCTGCGGTCGTTGCCGAGAAAACCTGCGTACAACAGGCCGCCCCAACAGATCCTAAGCTTAAAACTACCCTAACCCCTATAAACCCTAAAAGAATGGGGTAGGGTATGGGCCCCTAAACCCTAAACCCTATAAACCCTAAACACTAAACCCCAAAACAGAGGGGTAGGGTAGGGGCCCCTAAACCCTAAAAACAGGGGTAGGGTAGGGGCCCCTAAACCCTAAAAAAAAGGGGTAGGGTAGGGGCCCCCGTAAAAAACGGGTAGGGTATGGGCCCCTAAGCCCTAAAAGAAGGCCCCTAAACCCTAAAAAAAAAACAGGGGTGGGTAGGGGCCCCCTTAAAAAAAGGGTAGGGTATGGGCCCCTAAACCCTGAACAAAACAGGGATTAGGTCGGGGTTTCTAAACCCTGAACCCAAGTCCAACCAGGAGCCGGTGCCGCCGCTCCAGAGCGTAGCCTGCGAAGGTGGACACCACGCTCGGAGGGTTTTTGGGGGTTGGAGGTTTAGGGCTTGGAGTTTATAGGGTTTTTGTAAGGTTTTTTGGCTTTTAGGGTTTAGGGTTTAGAGTTTTAAGGGCTTTTAAAACAATTTTAATGTGTTTGAGTGTTAGGGTTTAGGGGCTGGGCTGGTGGTGTGACGGTTGGATGAAACGGGGCACTCACTGAACTCTAAGCTACGAACCCCGACGCCCTAAACCGTCTAGCGGGGCCCGGGTATACCTTGGCGAGATGCTTGTTGTTTTTTTCGGGTCATGTCGGTTGTGATGAGCTTCGAGGGTCGCTATTAGTTTACGCATTGTTAGGCTACAGTGGGCCTGACTGCACAAGGCATCCTAGCCCTTAGAGTTGCGCGTAGAAGCCTACAGCCCAAACCCCGAACACTCCGGCCCAGTGTTTCGGGGTAGACGAGGTAAACCCTGCATGAACCCAAAAACCTTCAACCCTGAACGCTAAGCTGATCCCCCTCAGAGAGAGTGTGGACGCTACAAAGTCAAAGCTTGGTGCCTCAGACGCTTTGAAGCCCCATGTCATGCCCAAATCCCGGCAGCAATGCAGGTATTGACTCTTGTGGAGACCCTAAGCCCTAAACCCTAAACCGCGTGCAAATGTCGCGTCGTGTACACGGTACACGAGTTCCGGGCTGCTGCCTTTCTGTGTGCAAGGGGGCCCAGCTGGCCAACTGAAGCCGAGGTCCTATCCAAAGAGCCACGGGATACACTAAGCATATCTTCAGGCCCATGGCTCTGGCCAGATCTTGATACAGCCATCTACCCTTGTAACTTCTAACTAGCCAGGAAGCTTTAAGTACACTTGGAACATCAACTTAAAATTAGACGGTTGAAGTTGTTTCCCTAAACCCTAAACCCTAAAGTCGCACGAAGCCAGTATGTCATCATGTTACATCGGTTCAAGCATTCTCCTAGTTCTTGTGGGGGGGGCGAACTTGACTAGTGCCCCCGAGGTCAAAACTAATGCTTGAAATCCAGAAGACTATAAAGTCCTAAGCCTTAAACCCTGAACCCTAAGCTCCCTAAACCCTAAACCCTGAAACACCTAACCCCCTAAACCATGAACCTTGAACCCCTAACTCCCGATATGGCTCTAAACCAGCCCTTCAACCCTGAACCCTGAAACCCTGATCCCTTCATCCCTTCACCACCAAACTCCTAAAGATCCCTAAACCAGACCCTGGAGCTCTGTTTTGGGGTTTGGGGTTTAGATTTTAGGGTTTAGGGTTTTAGGGCTTAGGGCTTAAGGGTTTAAGGTTTAGGGTTTGCGTTTACTCACGAATACTCATGGTACCTCGCCTTCAACGTGCCCTAAACCATTGTTAAACTGCCTGGAGCCTTGGGGAGACCGTTGAACAGCCATGGATGGCGAAGCCTGGAGCAAAGGAGACCTTTTCTCACCGTCCCTTGTCTGGTATACCTTTTTTGCTGGTTTAGGGTTTAGTATCTTTTGGTGCACGTGCTGGTGGTGGCAAGTGACTCTTTTTCACGAGTGCTGGCTGTGGTAGTCGTCATCGTGGTGGCGGGTGGGGTAGTGGTGGTGGGAGTGGTAGAGGTGGTGGTAGTAGTTGCGGGTGGTAGGTAGTAGGTTCTAGGTAGCAGGTAGCAGATAGCCGTTAGCAGGTAGGAGGAAGTAGTTAGGAGGTAGTAGGTAGGTAAAAGGTAGCAGATAATCATTAGGGTTCTGCATTTAGGATACCTGAGTCTTCGAAACCTCACCTCGGGTCTTGGTGTCCTAAGTTGTTGGACGAAAGGCACGACGTTTTCTGTTGGTTTGTCGCTCGAACATGGGATGGTGCTTAGCAGAAACCGTTGCGGAATCTGAGATGGCTGTGTCAAATCCTGAGTTTTCCTTTGCATCAAGGTCGGTAGCCGGTAAGCCATGTGAACATAATCCCTCAGAATGTCCAGGCGGATATTCGCACTGTCCAAACAATGGAATAGAAAAGCAGTTCTTGGAATAGGACTGCTAAGCCGTTCCTTTTGCAATCGCCGTGCTCATCTGGGCAACGCTGCTTACGAGCGCGAGTTTAGCACTGGCTAGGTTTTGCCCGAAGCTTTGTCCATATTTGCCTGCCTTGTTGACCCATCCTCTATACGAATTTAAGCCCTCTCTTGCTCTGCGCCTGGTGCGACACATGCTAACTAGATACCTGCCCCGCGCATACGCCAGGAATTGCAGCTGATGTGTAACTAGGGGCGAATGCTTGCACCCTTTACGTAGTTACTATGAGCAAAGCACCTCATCTTCCACACTAGCAGTGCAGGAGGGGCTTTCATAATCCTCCTCAAGCATCCTCAAGCCTAAATCATGGAATTCCAAGGTCCAAATCCTTGTACAAGCCATGTATTTTCATAGGCCTTGCCCCTGGAAAACCTACCCCTCGTCCTCCCCCCGCCCTCCCTTCCGGAAAAAAAAGGGACCCTGAAGAGTTCCCAGGGTCACCAACTTATTCTTTGCGATCACGCTTCCGAAGACCGTGCGGATTGAAAACCGACGGCCCCTCGACATGGGAAGTCGTCGTCGTCGTCGTCGTTGTTGTTGTTGTTGTCGTTGCTGCTGCTGTTGTTGCTCTTCTTGCTAGTGGTGCTGGTGCTGTTGCTGTTGCTGTTACTGTTGTCGTTGCTGCTGCTGCTCCTGCTGCTGCTGCTGCTGCTGCTGTTGCAGTTTTTTTTTGCTGTTGCTGCTGCTGCTGCTGCTGCTGCTGCTGCTGCTATTGCTCTTGCTCTTGCTCTTGCTGTTTGCTGTTGTTTTTGTTGCTGTTGTTGCTGTTGTTGCTACGTGTGCTTCTGGTGGTGTTTCTGGTGTCCTTGGTGTTGCCGGTGTTGTTCATGTTGCTCTTGTTATTAATGTAGCACACATCTTATTTGTATCTCAGAGCCTGCAGCATTGACAACGGAGGGCCTATTTTTTTGGGTCTTTTTTTTTTTGCTCGTTTTCCTGCT